>CANXYC010972980.1:0-10193 GCA_948193065.1 Aleurites moluccanus
CGCTGAATGATAAAGATTTCCTGCTTCCATCTATTTGTTGTGGGGCATCCCATGTCTTTGCTTGGTTAAAAACCGGTCATTTTCCTACAAGTCTTCCCCTCCAGATCTATTTAGAAGAGGTAGTCAAAGAGGTTCTCTTAACTGTTTGATTGTTTATGAACAGAGGTTCTTGAGCTTTGGAGAAATGCTGATGCATTATGCTTTGATGTGGATAGCACAGTTTGCTTAGATGAGGGTATTGACGAACCTGCAGATATTTGTGGAGCTGGAAAGGCTGTAGCAGAATGGACTGCTAAGTCGGTTGTCCTTCTCATTTACTAAATTTTAAAATTGCTTTATTTCTCAATGTTATACCTGATCTTTGTTGGATTTTGCCAGAGCAATGGGTAGTTCGGCTCCTTTGAGAAGGCATTGGCAGCCAGACTATTTCTGTTCCTCCCAATCTTAGGTCCAAGATTTTCTTGATAAGAGGCCCCCAAAGTATGTAATTTCTTAATCATACTTTAATTTGTTTCTTCTTTTGGCTGTATGAATGTTTCAAGGTTGCTTAATTTTTAACTATCCAATTTTTTTGGCATTTAATTTCAAGACAAAAGTTGGTAGTGTTTGCTGGCATGGACATTAAGATTTTTACTCTATTTTTTTATCTTTAATTTTATTATATTAAAGGACTATTTTATGAACTGCATTTATATCTTTGTTTCAACTGTTAAGAGTGATGATTTTAATTGTTTATTTGCATTTAACTTGATAATTAAATATCCTTAACTTTTTGTGCATTTTATATGCAGTGGATGGTAAATGAAACAGAACTCCATGTTATTCACCATACACTTGGCCCCCCTAAACCTTGGGACTGATGGACATCTTGGCTTTTAAAACCAGTCGATGTCTGGCAGGTTTTTACACTTATTCCCTTATGCTAGTTAAGTCATAAGTGTGTATTTTTTTTTCTGATTTTGACAACCTTCTATTCTATATTTTCTCCTCCCCTCTTGCTTTGATTTCTGGTTCTATTGACTGGTTAGTGGATAACCCGGGGAGGATTTATGGATTAGCTAATATATGACTCTCTTTCCTAATGCTGCAGAATGCCAGGATGTGTGATTAGACGAGTGCTCATAAAAGACAATAAGATGTGATTATCTGCTTATTTGAAAACATTTTCAACCTCCACAGGTTTGCTTTATTGTATTTCTTAGTCATGTATTTATCTTTCATTCAAGCATTTGTTTTCTTTTTTTTTTTAAATAGCACTTAAATTTTTTAGGAGTTTGTGATGTTGAAAATACTCCTTTCCTATTTTTGGTTATATTTGATTTTCCTATTATGTAATTTCTATAATTTTGCTTCAAAATTTTATTAATATGATAGTTATTGACATTATATTAGATTAAAATTATATGTTAATATTAAATTTCATTTGCATCTCATTGATTAAATTAAAAATATATAATAATTAAATTAATTTTAAAATGAGATGTTAATATAATATAAAATCCGCAGGTGATTTAGCTAGTACGTATATATTTTTGGGCCTAGATGATGCAAATGCAAGTCTAATATTTCAGCCCCGTTAGGGTAATTTTTTTGGGCTGGCAAGTCCAATTATGTCTCGTTAAGGTAATTTTTTGAGCCTCAATGGTACAACTGTAAGTCCAATTTGAACCCGCTAAGACTTTTCGGCCTTCAATGGGGTAACTGGAAGTCCAGTCCAAGCCTGTTAAAAGTAAGCTTTTGGACCATAATGGTAATAACTGCAAGTCCAATTCAGCTCTGTTAAAGTATATTTTTCGGGCCTAATACAGACCTATTAAAAAATTCTTTGGGGCCAATTCAGGACCATTAGTGTATTACTTTAGACCCTTTATGGGCTCGATCTAGGTCCATTAGTGCATTGTTTTGAGCCTCAATGGGCAAATGCAACTCCAGCTCTGGGTCGTTAAGGTTTTTGGACTATAATAATTTAACTGCAAGTCCAATTCAGGTTTGTTAAGGAATTATTTTCGGCCCAATTTAGGCCCGTTGATGAATTATTTTGGGTTCAATTTAGGCCCTCTAACGAGCTATTTAGGCCAATTCAGGCAAATTCTATTCCATGAATGAATTATTTTGGGTTCAATTCAGGCCCACTAACGAACTATTTTGTGCTCATGCAGGCCCACTAGTAAAATATTTTGGGTTAATTTGTGCCAATTATTAAATAATTTTGGGCTCAATTTTGGTCCATTAGTAAAAGATTTTGGCCCGATGCCCATTAGTGAAATTTTTTGCCATTTCGGCCCATTGATAAATAATTCGCGCTCAATTCAGGCCCATAAATGAAATATTTTGGGCCAATTTCGGCCGATTAACAAATAATTACGGGCTCAATCCAGGCCCATTTATAAATTTCTTTGGCCCATTAGTAAAACATTTTGGGCCGATTCTGGCCCATGAGTGAAATATTTTGGGCCACTTTCGGCCCATTAATAAATATATTTTATGGCTCTTTCAGGCCCATTTGTAAAAGATTTTGGGCCGAATGTGGCCCTTTAGTAAAAGAGTTTGGGCCGATTATTTCCCATTACTAAAATAATTTGGGCCTATTATAGTTGGACCTAATACAGGCCATAATAATATTTTGGGCGGCTCCAGGCCCATTGGACAAATATTTTGGGCCATGACAGCCCATTAATGCATTATTTTGGATCCAATCAAGATGCATTAATTACTTATTTTGACCCAATCCAGGCCCAATAATAAAGAATTTAGAGCCAGTTCAGTCCCATTAGTGAATTATTTTGGGCCTGAGTCTCAATTTTGGGCCTCAACAATTATGGATTGTTATGGGACAAACCTCACATGACAGTCTACGCCTATTACTTAGAGTAAAATATATATTAAAATGAACCCCAGGGTAGTTTATATTAATCCAATAAAGAAATGAAGGTTTGAAAGCATTAGAGAGGGGTTGAGGACTTTACAACTTGTATAAATGTTGGGCACCGATCAAAATTAATGATATGCAATTGCAAGCTATAATGTGCACATTGAAGGGCATACATGATACACTCTTTTGCCCATGCCTCAGACCTCATGTACCATTTTGTGCCCACATTTTCTCGATAACTGGAGCACCATCCACCACAAGCACAGACCTAGGCAACGCTTGTTCCATCAGCCCTAGCAAAAATCACATATACACAAGCTCAATCTCTTCCTAATCCATTACAAACAATTCATGAAATTATATTTTATGTATTCATATGCATTTCCAATGGTAATGCTACAAATGCCACTCTTGAACCAGAGAAGGGTGGAAACTTAATACTCGCTTTAACCTCCCAACACCAACTTTTAGCAAATAGAAGTTGCAGCAAATCATCATATAGACTTAGTATAAACCTCAAGACGAGATCTCAGTAGAATAGGAAAAACCAAGTATAAGGATACTGACCTAACTATCCAGATATGATGGGCACGATAGTCTCTTAATTTCCTTGATTATCAGTTCCTTTTCTTCTTGAAATTGCTCATCCTCAGCACCTGACAGTAGGGGATGATCACACAAGACATTAGAAAGTTTTGCAGAGAATGATTCTTAAATCACAATTTCAAGGGGAAATTCCATAGACTACTTGTATATAACTGGTGCATTGTAGAACAACAATATCATTTTTGTAGTTACCTTTTCCCACAGAAAGATTATTAAGCAGTTCCACCAATCTTCCATTGTTTTTTGCTAATATTACTTTTATTTCTAGTGGTTTGTTCGGATTAGCAACAAAGACCTGCATGAAAACCAACAGATTGAAAACTCCAAATGAGAACCACGAGTAGTAATTTACACTGCACACTCTTACAGTATTTTTAGTGTGAGAAGTCACCTAATATCTATTTTTCCTAGCATAGTGCCGAAGAGATATGGCACAATTGTGATCCACATCAAATTATCGATCAACTCAATATGGAAAAAGTATACCACATGCTGAAGCATATGCATATTTTCATATGCTGGAATGCAAGTATAGAGAATGGCCTCCACTCCATGGTGTGGCCAAGTTGGGTTTCAGGAGTCAAAACCAGCAATGACATCCACTCTCTAGAAATGAAAGGCCGCTAGTTCAGATGTGCCTTGCACCAATATCAAATGTGAGGATCAAATTTTACAACACAAGTATGTGAATACAGCATTGTTTTTGGAAATGGGATAAAGCCTGGATATAACTAGTAGCCATAATAAGATGAAAGAGATATTTCAGAACCTTGAAAATGTGGAAAGCTGAGATCTGAATATTTTTGCTCGAGTATTGCTCAGACAAACAAACAACAAATAGATAAAATGGTTACATTACATATAAATAATTAAATAAATAATTACTATAAATAATTCAGATGTATAATCAAATCAACTCAACTCAACTCAACTTAGTCTTAATCCCAAAATTAATTGGAGTCGGCTATATAAATTCCTTGTTTCCATTCTAAACGATTTTGGACGATGTATTCTGATACTTGATAATTCAAATGTATAATCAAAAAGGAAAAAACCTCTACTACAGCACAAGATATGAACGAGGTCATGAAGAACTAATAACTACCACTTTAAACTTTGTAACACACCTGAGGAAATAGACTGGGCAAATCTTGGAATTATGCAAGATCAGTTAAATCGTGAAGCTCTGGTGGCCCTAACGCATTTTGAATACTTAAATATTTTTATAAAAAATATTAGTGGGTTTTCCCATTGCAAGTAGCCCAAACTTCAAAATATTAAAACTCAATAGACCTTTTGTTCTTGAAAGCTCTAGGTCTTTAATTTCATGTCTATTTCTGAGCTCAGTCAGGTTTCTTACTTTAGTAGCAATTGGCTATATGGTACAGTCACTTCAAAACATCAATCTAATCAACGTGCAACATATCTTATTGGTCACTCAAAATAAAATAAATCCAAAATAAAGATGCAGGAAATAAAGAGCGGAAATGAAAATTTGATACCTTCAGCAATTTCATCTTGACTTTTAAGTACCTAACTTCCAAAATATAGCGCTTCACTATATTGGAATTTGGAGCTTCCAAAAGGAATTCTGAGAGAAGCTAAAAACATTAACATAGTCCCATTAACTCACAGATCAAAAAACCAATGCAGCAGGAACTGAAAACTTATAGCAGAAACTAACCTTCAATGACTGCCTTCTTGTCACATAATTAGGAGATGTCAATAGTTTTTCATACAGATCAAAGAACTGAAAAACAGTACCTTCTCATAATTAGCTATCATACATAGGCCAGAAAAGAAGAATAAGATAAACATGCCAAGATAATTGTGAAAAACATGTATTCACTATCCACGTACGTGTTCTTAACAAATCATATCCTTTTGTTGGATACTTTTTTGATAGACACAAATAGATTGCAGATTCTTATGTAGCATTTGGGTCTGTCTAGGTCTGTCCTGAATCATACCATGAAATGACAAGCATGAAGAGTACCTCGACATAGTGTGCTGTGAGATATTCAACAACCACAATGTCATGCTTAGTAAGCAAATCCTGGCAAGCATTTATAAACAACACGTAAAGTATGCATAGCAGGAAGCTTAAAAACTAACAGGCAAATATAAAGAGACTAAGAACTTACAAACTAGTACCACCAGTCTCTTGGATTATTGCTACCTGTTGAAGCATTATCGCTTGGATGGAAAGTAATTATCCACAACTAAAAGAACATTTGGAAGGAAAAAGGCCCAAAACAATGGTTTTTTTTTATAAATATTTTTAAACCTTGGAAACAGCTTCAATCTCTCCTTGCTTGCATGTAGAACCTGAATAAACACCGTCACCAGGTCCTTTTGTCACCGGAAGAGACTCACTGGTAAGAGCAGACTGCAATCCCACAAGAAAGAAGGTCACTTGTGCATTTCAATTTTTCCAAAATTAATTTAGCCAAAAGAGCAGAGAAAATTTGCTAAATGGAAGAGACAGAGGCTATAGAAGATAACTCACAGTCTTAGTCACAGAACTTGATTTTTATTGGCTGTGAATTAATGTGTAGTCCATTAGGACATGTAACAGACCTTCAATTTTGTTGTTAAGGAACTACTCCTCTCAACTATAGTTATATAAACATCTTCATCAATGGCAAATGAGAATTTAATTTTCCTAATGAAATAATTTTCATATTGAAAAACTAGGGATAGGATAAAAAGACACAATGCACAAGTCCCAGCCACTGCAAAAGGAGAGAGCACTCCTATAATAGGATAAATTCCGGACGATCATCAGTTGCTTTACTTTATCACTACAGATCCCTATTTCTCATAGAAGATGCTGCTCTCTAGACTGCTATTTTTTAAAATGTTATAATTTTAATTTTAGATTAGATTTTCAGTCCACCATTTTATGTTTTATTTTATTGCATTTGGATTTTAAGAGCTCATTTGGTTTAATGATAATAGTAAAAGGCCTATAATAAATGAACACAAACTTCCAAATTCCTTTTGAATTTTTGGGCCCCAGCAAAAAAAAAAAAAAATCTGGCTCTGTCACTGCTCAAAAGGTGTGGTCATATGTGGTAACCATCACATAATAAGGCTGATATTGTAAGATATACTTTAATCATGCATTCACAACTAACCAACGAAAACGATTTCTTTTGATTAATGTAACATGGGATACATGTTTTAATATTTCAAAATGATACAGATACAAGATTCATCCCCTACAAGTTATTCACTATATACATTTTATGGCACTTAGTATGGTATAGAAAGACCAATAACGACAGTGTAAATGTAAGGCCAAAAAAGGAGAAAGGAAAAGTATCAAACCTCACGGAGCTTCGTTCTTCTCCCTTTAGACTCAATAGGGAAGCGTCTCAGCATGGAAAATAATCTGAAAGCATTTATATGATGATTCACAGGAAGAAGACACAATAGCAAAAGCAAAGGGATTTCACATGAGTAAATATAGATGAGATGGCTCCACATACTATAATTACCACAATGGTTTAATATTACAGAGAATACTCGCCTTCCTCCTAATGCAGCTATAATCGACACCACTGGAAAAAAAAAATACCTAGATAAATACAAATGTTTAGAGAAAAGAAGCAATATCTAAGTATACAAAATATACAGAAATCAAGCTTTAATCTTCAGGCATCAAAGTCACCAAGCTCAATAAGCTAGACAAGGTTTAACCTGCAATAAATATCTTTCCTATGAATTCCACAACGCTGTTGTCATCTATCAGAGGTAAACCCAGATGCAAACCTGATTCAACAACTCATTTTGGTAAGATATTCTGCAGAAATATGACACAAGCAATACAAAGGTCCAGCAGTGGACCTTACAGGGCCTGGTCAGCCATTTATGCCAGTAAAACATGGATTACTATCTTTACAACAAAGATGATAACAAGTCAATTCTAATAGTCCTAGCTCCTAGAAACTTTTTCCCCCCAACTGTTGCACTTCTGCTTCTTATTATAGCAAAGCAATAAGGCTCAGGTCCACAAGCAAACAGTAAAAAGAATTCAAACTAATGTGGGATCCATGAAACAAGGGAATCCCGAATGTCATAGAAAGTTGGGGAAAACATTTGTCACTACACTTTAAAATAACATCTTTGCCAGATTCTAAACCTCACACGATTTTGAAGTATTTGGTTGCTATATCTTTACTCATGTTATACTTTTTCAACATGGGTCCCTTGGCACAAAAACTAAAAAACAAAGAACGCAAGGGAATTGACAAAAGCTAGATCTCCAAGGGACTAATGATGGAAGAGTAATGAAATTTGCTAATAAGATCCAGTGATGCCTTCTGTGCGCTAAAAGATTGAAACATGGAGTTTACCTGTATGAAGTATATTCCAGCATTGACTGAAATATAAATAATTCTGAGTTTATCCAAAGGCAAGGTTCTTGCCTGGTTATCAAAATAAGGGAAAAATCAGCATTCCTCTGTTTATTTAAAATATAAAACTAGAATAAAAATCTGATGAAGCAACCGAGAAAGTGTCCAAATGAGTTGCCTACCACTCATGAAGACCAACTGTCATATATGGTGATATATCTCTGCCCAACATAGGACAAGCAGAGTGTATGTAGAAAAAAATAGCAGTCCCGGAAGATCCAATAATACCAATATAAGCACCTAATCGAAGATGCAGCGGAACTAATGTTGGTGTAAAATACTAAAATATTCTAAATACTATGTGATCCAAAAACCAACTCTATCATAAACGTGTAACTTCACTGTTATTCAAATAGTATGCTAAAATATAGAATTGATAATTTTTTGAAGCTTCGCCAAAAACCTTGAGATGCAAAACAAATACTTGTTTGTGAAATCCAAACACAATTGCACGCACTGCACAAGATAAAATTCAAAAAAAGCTCAAATTAGCGGACTCCATTGACAAAAAAAGCTATCATTAGAATCTGACCATCAGCAAGACTTTGAGCATCACCTCCATTAACAATGAAGTTCATAAGATGGAAAACTTTATGTATTGTCCAACCATATTCCAGCACTCTCAATTCAATCCGTATTAATTGAATCTAAACAATATGAAAACTTATAAAAACTCAGTTCAGCAGACTAAGCTAGCTAACATCAACAGTCATTCAAGCAGTTAATTTTACATAAATTGAAAATACAGGAAAGCTATAGTCGAATAAAATTGAAAATACGATTAAGAGAAAGAAATAAAACAAACAGATCATCAACAACAATAGTATTAAATTCAGGAAGATTCAGTATTAAATTGTTGTGTGAGGAAGAAAATAAAAGATAAAAACATTTAGAGAGAACTCAAACAAGAAAATCAAAATCAAAACCCTAGATAGGAAAAGAAGAAATTAAAACAATACAAACCGTGATTTATGAGAATGACAATCACGGACGGCGACAAGAAAATGGCTCTCCAACCAGAAATTATAGGTCGGCCAGAAATGTGTCTCCGACCAGAAAATAGACGGCGGCCAGAAAATGGAAGAGGGTTGAATCTGTGAGCAAAGGGATATAAGTAATGAAAGCTCTGCATGAGGAAAGGAACGGCCAATCTTCACAAAATGGTCGAAATCTTAAGGCAAATAAGAAGAAACCTCCTGATGGCGCAATAACGGATTGTGAGGGAAGTATCTGCCGAGGAAGAAAATAAGAGAGTAACAGAGAAGAAAATAAGAGAGGAGCAGAAATAGAGGGAGAGAAGAGGAAAGAAAATTCAAAAATAAAAGAAAAGGTTAACGGTTTAGAAGGTAACCAGCTATAGTGACTCGCACAGTTTATCGAAAGAAAAAAAAAAAAAAAAAAAGTATTTTTTGAATGAGAAGCTGTTTTCAATTCAGTTTGTAGTGTTTAATAAATATTAAAATTAATAAAATAATTATCTAAATAGTTAAAATTTAATTATTTGAATAAGTTAGAAATTAAAATTTTTCAAGAAAGTTAAATTTTAGATTAAATGCGTAGTTAATTTTAAAAAATTAATAGATAAAAATATCCTTATAAGTTTATAAGTAATTTTTAAATTATATTTTATCAAACATAAAAATATATAATTAATTATTTTTAAAAAAATCACTTTTAAAAAAATAATTTTCTTTATAAAAAAAACTATTTTCATGAAGTGATGCTATTTTCATATATAATTTTTACTATTAAAATAACTTTTACCTTAGAAAAGTTCAAGTTACTGTAGTACAGACCGTCGTTACAATGTATTTGTACACATTTTTGTATATAAAAAAGCAATTTGCTTTTGTTCAGGAAAACTTAAAACTATATACTCTGACCTATTCCCTGAAGCTAGAACTCTGTATAACGATTTTAAAATGGATCCTTCTTCAGTAAAACAAAGGGTCAAAAGTGAAAAAAGAAAAAAAGAAGAAAGAGAGGTTTATAAACTTACAGAAGATTAGTGAGGCAAAGATTAGCACTTGAGACTCAGATTAGACAATTTATTGGTCAGAGTAGACATGTACATGGTCAGTGTTGTGTTTTTTTTCCTAGGTAAATTTTAACTCCAATTGAAGGTTGAAATCTGAGGCTCACAATTATGGAGACGACTCCAATATAACTAGTACTACCGAATAGAAAGCTCATTGGTATGGTCAATATTATTTTAATCTTGCGTTCACATCTTAGTAAGCAGTTCATTAAAGTATATTAAGGTATAAATAAATGATTATGCTAAATTTAGGGAA
>CANXYC010972996.1:0-19564 GCA_948193065.1 Aleurites moluccanus
CGGATATATATTTCCTCAGCATAGAAATATGAAACACTGGATGAACATGACTCAAATTTGGTGGATGAGCCAATCTGTAAGCCACATTTCTAATCTTGTAAAGTATCTCAAATAGGCCTACAAATCTTGGTGATAACTTTCCTTTCTTTCCAAATCTAATAACACCTCTCATTGGTGAGATTTTAAGAAAGACATGGTCACCAACTGAAAATGCATCTCCTTCCGTTTCGGATCAGCATAACTCTTTTGTCTACTGAAAGCGGTCTTCATCCGATCTCTAATAATAGGAAACTTTTCCATCGTTTCCTTTATCAATTCTGGTCCCTCTATCTATTTCTCTCCTACTTCTACCCAACATACTGGAGATCTGCATTTCCTACCATACAATGTTTCATATGGAGCCATTCCAATAGAAGAATAGTAACTGTTGTTATAGGAAAACTCAATCAGTGGAAGATACTGATCACAGTTACCTTTGAAATTCAAAACACATAATCTCAACATATCCTCCAAAGTCTGGATGGTCCTCTCTGACTGTCCATCGGTCTGTGGATGGAAAGGTGTACTAAACCTTAACTGGGTACCTATAGCTTCCTGGAACTGGTGCCAAAATTGAGAGGTAAATTGCGTACCCCTATCCGATATAATCATCACTGGCACTCCATGAAGCTGTACAATCTTGTTCATATACAACTATGCATACTGAGCTATAGAGTAAGTAGTCTTCACTTCAAGAAAATGAGCAGATTTTGTCAATCGATCTACAATAACCCATATGAAGTCATAACTCCGTGTAGTCCTCGGTAAACTAACTGCAAAATCCATAGTAATCTGCTCCCATTTTCACTCAGGCAACTCAATCTCTTGAAGTAAGCCAAATGACTTTTGATGCTCAAATTTAACCTGCTGACAGGTTAAACATGTAGAAACAAATCGAGCTACATCCCTCTTCATACTAGACCACCAATACACATCTCTCAAATCATGGTACATCTTGGTAATCCTAGGATGTACACTATATAATGAATAGTGAGCCTCTCTCATAATCTGGTCTCGTAGCCCATTAATGTCGGGCACACATATCCGCGTCCCACATTTTAGTACATCATTCTCTATAATGAACTCTGTTGCCTTACCATTCTATACATCACCCTTCAGCTTTAATAGATATGGATCCCTATCCTGTGCCACCTTAATGTCATCAATCAATAGTGGCTTAACCCAAAACTGGGCTATTAGAGCCTGGTTTCGATCTAAGGATCCCAAATCCAACTCTACACCTATAACAGCTAACTCCTGCATCTCATGAATCAAAGGTCTCCTAACAACCGAGATGTGAGCTAGACTGCCCATACACTTTCGGCTCAGTGCATCAGCTACTACATTAGCTTTGCCCGGACGGCAAAGGATTTCACAATCATAATCCTTTAGCAACTCAGCCTATTTGTGTTGTCGGAGGTTCATATACTTCTGCTGAAGTATATACTATAAACTCTTATGATCAGTATATATCTCGCATCTAAACCTATATAAATAATGCCATATCTTCAATGCAAACACTACAACTGCCATCTCTACATCATGTGTCTGATAGTTTCCCTCATGCTTCTTTAACAGTCGAGAAGCATAAGCAATCACTCTCTGAAGCTGCATCAAAACACATCCCAATCCAATTCGAGAAGCATCACAATACACTGTATACTTTTCATCCTTTGCTGGCAATGCTAACATTGTAACACTCGTGAGGCAAGATTTCAAAGTCTGAAAACTACTCTCACACTCATCAGTCCATAGATATCTCTCCTGTTTCTGAGTCAACTTAGTCAACGGAGCAGCAACTCGGGAGAAATCCTTCATAAACTGCCTGTAGTATCCTGCCAAACCAAGGAAACTACAAATCTTTGAAACACTAGAAGGTTGAGGCCAATTTACAACTACTTCAACCTTCTGAGGATCTTCCATAATACCCTCCTTACTAATCACATAACCAAGGAAACACACTTCTGTTAGCCAAAACTGGCATTTAGACAACTTAACATACAACTGATGCTCTCTAAGTGTCTGCAATACTACCCTCAGATGCTCTATATGCTCCTCTTCACTCCTAGAATAGATAAGGATGTCATCAATGAACATTATAACAAACTTATCCAAGAATATCCTGAACAACTTGTTCATCAAATCCATAAATGCAGCAGGTGCATTAATCAACCCGAATGGTAACACCGGAAACTCATAATGTCCATATCGGGTCCTAAAAGTAGTCTTAGGTATATCACCCTTCTTGATTCTTAATTGGTGATACCCATATATCAAATCAATCTTAGAGAAATGACTGGCACCCTGCAATTGATCAAACAGATTATCAATCCATGGCAACGGATATTTATTCTTCACTGTCATCTTGTTCAGCTGTCTATAATCAGTGCACATTCTCAATGAGCCATCCTTCTTTTTCACAAACAATACTGGAGCACACCACGGAGAACTACTCGGTCTAATAAATCCTCTATCTAATAACTCCTACAATTGCACCTTTAATTCTTTCAACTCTGTTGGTGCCATTCTGTACCGAGGAATGGATATCGGATCGGTGCCTGAATACACCTCAATCTCAAACTCTATCTCCCTATCTGGGGATAAACCTTGTAACTCATCAGGGAAAACATTAGAGAATTCCTAAACCACTGATATCTGATCAATATCTACAGAAATCTTCTGCACATCAATCACATGAGCCAAGTAGGCTGAACAATCTTTCCCTATCATCCTTCTTGCCTGGATAGCAGAAACAAAACTAATTCTAAATTCCCATTGATCATCGAGGAATTCAAATTCAGGCTGCCCCTCAGGCTGGAATCTAACCCTCTTTCTATAACAATCAATAACTGCACGATGTGTAGTTAGCCAATCCATACCAAGGATCACATCAAGCTCTAACACAAGCAGTTCAATCAAATCAGCACGCAGAATATTATCATCTATCTCAATCACACAAGCAAGATAATAATAATCAATATCTACACTCTTCCCCATAGGTATAGCTATCACTAGAGGCACATTCAAAAACTGTCTCTCCTTATTTAACTTAGGTGTAAACTGTGGTGAAACAAATGAATGTGTAGCACCAGAGTTAAACAAAGCATCAACAATCTCATTCTGTATCAAAATAGTACCTGCGACCACATTGCCAGATCTCTGTGCCTCCTGAGCGTTCACTACAAACACTCGCCCCTGGCCTCTGTCTACTGGGGCCTTTACTGCTGCTAGATGCATGTCCTCTGCCTTTGCCCCTACCAGGAGCCTCTCTGGCAACATTCCGACTCAACCGAATAGTAGGCTGAGAAACTGTAGCAGATGGATGATGATCACCCCACAAGAGATATCTGCTAATATAATGACCATGTTGCCTACATTTCAGGTAAGTACTTGATTGTCTACAGCACTCTCTATCATGACCCGTTTCTAGATTGCGACAGTGCTAGGATGAGAGAGATGCCAATGGCGACTGGCGCCCATAGAACTCAGTATCACATGTATAATCTATAACCATCAATTCATTATCTATTTTACTTAGTTACCATTCATTCTGTCTTTCTGTAATTCATACTATAAATTACTATGATTAGCTGTAACAGTTATTATATCATATCACATAATCACCATATAACTCATAATATCATCATATACATATATACATGTTCATTCCTAGCTAACCCATACATACCCTATGGAGCAGCTAGATTATAAACACCAAAAATAATACAGAATTCAGAAAATATACATTAATGACAGCAAGCAGAAATCCTCGGATGATAAACGACGGGATTCTGCAATCTACTCCTCTTCTGAAATGGTTAAACAAAAGGTGATTATATAAGATACTCAGTGAATCTATATGCATCATCAAATAAATAATAGGTAATAATGGAATAATGGTGCCAATAGGTCAAGGTAACAATATACATAATCAATAACAGGTTATAGAATAGTCAAAGAACATAGCATAGGCTCGGTGTCATATGGAAAGACAGATAAAGGGATGGACTGTATGAAATCATACAATCTCCAGTAGACTTAGTATGGACTATATGCAAACATACAGTCTCCAGTAGCATATCAGTATCAATGAGCATAAGACTGATAAGGTCTTATGGCCAGGACCATAACCCCTCATAGCTAGGGCACCAATAATACAATGTGCATATCGCCGACAGTATTTTCCTACTAACTTGTCAGAGCGATAGCTCTGCCAAACTACATTAGAATCAATATAAGGAAGCAACATATCAATGGACACCATTATGTAATAATGGTATCCTCCATATCAATAAGCTCAATATCAATTAATCAATTATTAATGAGATCAATGGCATTGCTATAGATGGTATATAAACAATGGCAATTGGTTTGGTAAGCAACAAAGACATGGAACAAAAATTGTCTCGGCAAAGAAAAATAGTAGGCGAATTGGCATGCCAACGTCGCTGGCAATAATGGCATTCAAATGATAGACCTATGGAATACAAAGCAATAGGCCAATGACAAAACAACTAGGCATTTTCACAAACACATAGTGGGCATACAATGGCAAGCCAATTGGTTAGGTCATGGTGAAAATTTGACTTGCCCATTTGAATCAACAACAAATCACATTTGCAACAACACATTAGGTATTAAAGAAACAAGATTAAACAACATCAAATAGATCAAAATGGCTATGGAATTCATGAAAAAAATCAAGCAAAATATAAGGGGCATGAATAGTACTCCTAGGTTCGGCCAAAATTCAAGTTTCATATATGAATTAATTTCAATTTCAACATATTAGACATGTTAAAGGATGCATATAAGACTCACCAAAGCTTCCAAATTTCTTTGGAAAATTCAATTCGACCACAATTCACCAATGGAGCCAAATAGCACAACTTTATTACAACTTGTGTTCTACATCAAATTAATCACTAATTAGTTGTCTATTAACCACCAATTGCTATATTCTAACATCAATTAACATTAAATAACACTAAATCATCAAACCCTTTCTTTCAACTTCAATTAAGCAAGGTAATTTAGACATTTTCAACAATTTACATCAATTGATGCAATATAACCTAAAACCTATCAAATTCAACCTAAATATCATCTAATTAAACCATTAAATTGAACAAACAACTTCCTTACCTCAAGATCAAGAAATGGAAGAAATCCTTGAATAGTTTTTCCTTGAAATTTTTTAGCTTTCCAAGGAATCCAATGATGGGAAATAGTAGAATTAGGTTTGTGTTTAAGATTCCTATGATTTTTCCTTAGGAAATTTGTATGGAAATGGAGGAAGAAGTGGTGGTGGTGGTTTGGCCACGATGAGAAGGAAGAAGAAGGTGAAAATGGTTGGAAAATGGCTAAGGTATGCTTTTATACTAAAATCATATGGCAAATTACACTTTGGTCCTTAAACTATCAAGTATTCATACTTTGACCCCAATTTCTTCTGTAATTTATTCTGACAATTCTGTCAGAATTTGGATTTCAATGTGGGGAGTCAATAAGCTTATTTTAATTTATACTTATTTATAAAAATGGTTTTAGAGTCATTTTGTAACTCTGACAGACCAATTTCCACTGTTCACCTTAAAGTTCCTTATATTTATAATTTTGCCATTGATTACTTTTTCAGTATTCCTAAATATTTTTCACTTGTTTCTTTTTACCAAAATTACATATGCTTTATGGTGATCTTTTATCCCCGGGTCAACTTCATAAATTCTTCTGTTGACCGGACTGCTAATTTCTCAGCAGTGTTCCCGACACTGCCGCTTTCTGGAAAAATAACTAGTTCGCTTTCTAACTGTGTCTCTAAAATTATTTTCCATCATTTCAAGACTTTTGAACCATATACTGAGAACTACTTCATGCATGTGAGTTATAACTTTCTAGGGTATTACATTCTACTCCCCTACAAATAAATTCGTCCTTGAATTTAAATAGATACATACCTTACCGCTGGAACAGGAATGAATATATGATCCTCATCTCTTGATCGCTCTCCCAAGTGCACTCTTCCATGGACTGGTTCCTCCAAAGAACTTTAATCATCGGGATCTCCTTATTCCGCAGCTCTCTGACCTGTCGATCAATAATTTCCACTGGAAGCTCCTCATACGACAAGTCCTCACTGAGACCCACATCCTGAACCTCCAACATGTGAGATGGATCAGATATATATTTCCGCAGCATCGAGATATGAAAAATCGGATGTACGTGACTCATACTAGGTGGAAGAGCCAATCTATAGGCCACATTACCAATCTTCTCAAGAATCTCAAACGGACTTATAAACCTTTGTGATAACTTTCCCCTCTTCCCAAATCTTATAATACCACTTATCGGTGAGACCTTAAGGAAGACATGATCATCAACTGCAAAATTTACTTCTTTTCTCTTTGGATCAACATAACTCTTCTGCCTACTGAAGGCAGTCCTCATCCGCTCTTTGATTATAGGCATTTTTTCCATAGTTTCCCTGATCAACTCTGCTCCCTCAAGCTGCTTTTCCCTTTGCTCCACCCAACACACTGGTGATCTACATTTTCTACCATATAGTGCTTCAAATGGAGCCATACCAATATAAGAGTGGTAGTTGTTGTTATAAGAAAACTCTATCTAAGGCAGATAATAATCCCAGTTACCTTTGAAATCCAGAACACACAACCGAAGCATATCCTCTAAGGTCTGGATTATCCTCTGCGATTGCCCATCCATCTGCGGCTGGAAAGCAGAACTGAACCGTAACTGGGTACCCATAGCCTCCTGAAACTTTTGCCAGAACCGAGAAGTGAATTGTGTACCTTTGTCTGAAATAATCATCAAAGGAACTCCATTAAGTCGCACAATCTTATCCACATATAACTGTGCATACTGAGTTACCGTATAACTGGTCTTAACCTCCAGAAAATGAGCAGACTTCGTCAGATGGTCTACAATCACCCATATGGAGTCATAACCCCTGGTAGTCCTCAATAGACCCACTTGGCAACTCAATCTCCTGAAGCAACCCTGATGGCTTCTAATGCTCGAACTTAACCTGCTGACAGGCTAAGCATTTTGACACAAACTGAGCTATATCTCTCCTCATACCAGGCCACCCATACACATCCCTCAGATCGTGGTACATCTTGGTAATCCCTGGATGTACACTATATGCTGAGTAATGAGCCTCCTCATAATTCGATCCCGTAGCCCATCAAAATCAGGTACACACATACGCTTCCCACACTTCAGTATGCCATCCTCCACTGTAAATTCTGTCATCTTTCCATTCTGTACCTCTCCCTTGAGCTTTAATGGATAAGGATCCCTATCCTGAGCTACTTTAATATCTTCAAGTAACAGTGACTTCACCCGAAATTGGGCCATCAGAGCCTGGTTACGATCCTGGGATCCCAAATCTAACTCCACTCCTATATCAGCCAACTCTCTCATCTCTCGAATCAAAGGTCTCCTGCCAATCACAATATGAGCTAAACTGCCCATGGATTTCCTACTTAGTGCATCAGCCACTACATTGGCCTTACCTAGGTGATAAAGGATCTCACAGTCATAATCCTTAAGTAGCTCCACCCATCTGCACCGTCGAAGATTTAGATCCTTCTGCTGAAATATATACTGTAGACTCTTATGATCAGTATATATCTCACATTTCGATCCATACAAATAGTGTCTCCAAATTTTTAATGCAAATACAACAACTACCATCTCCAAATCATATATCGGATAATTTGCTTCATGCTTCTTTAACTGACGAGAAGCACAAGCAATTACTCTACCAATCTGCATCAGCACACACCCCAATCCAATCCGAGAAGCATCATAATACATAGTGAATTTCTCCCCCTATACTGGCAATGCCAACACTGGAGCACTGGTGAGGCAATACTTCAAAGTCTGAAAGCTGCGATCACACTCATCAGTCCATACATAACGCTCTTGTTTTTGCATTAGCCTAGTCAATGGAGCTGCAATCTTGGAGAAATCCTTCACAAACCTCCTGTAATACCCAGCCATACCCAGAAAACTGTGAATCTCTGAAACACTGGTAGGCTGAGGCCAATTAGCAACTGCTTCTATCTTCTGAGGATCCACCTTGATACCATCCTTGCATATCACATGCCCAAAGAAACATACTTCGGTTAGCCAGAACTGGCATTTAGATAACTTGGCATACAACCGATGCTCCCGAAGTGTCTGCAATACAATTCTTAGATGCTCTGTATGCTCTTCCTCACTCCTAGAATAGATAAGAATGTCATCAATGAATACAATGATAAACTTATCCAAAAATAACCTGAACACCCTGTTCATCAGATCCATGAAAGCAGCCGGTGCATTGGTCAACTTGAATGGCAACACCAAAAACTTAAAATGCCCATATCGGTTCCTGAAACAGTCTTAGGTATATCACCCTTCTTAATCTTCAACTGGTGATACCTAGACCTCAGATCAATCTTTGAAAAATGGCTAGCACCTTGCAGCTGGTCAAACAAGTCATCTATCCAAGGCAATGGATACTTGTTCTTCACTATCACTTTGTTCAACTGCCTATAGTCTATACACATCCTCAAAGAGCCATCCTTTTTCTTTACAAACAATACTAGTGCACCCCAAGGAGAACTACTCAGTCTATTGAACTTTCTATCTAATAGCTCCTGTAACTGCACCTTCAATTCCTTCAGTTCAGCTGGAGCCATTCTTTATAGAGGAATGGATATAAGGTCAGTGCCTGCATGCACCTCAATCTCAAACTCAATCTCCCTATCAGGGGGCAATCTTAGCAACTCCTTAGGAAACACATCAGGAAACTCTCGAACTATCGGTATCTGATCAAGCTGTATAGAAGACTTCTGCACATCTATCACATGAGCCAAATAGGCTGAACAACCTTTCCCAATCATCCTCCTAGCCTGGATAGCAGATACCAGATTAACCCTGAACTCCTGAATATCACCTTGAAACTCAAACTCTGGCTGCCCCTTAGGCTGAAACCTAACCCTCTTCCGATAACAATCAATGACTGCCCGATGCCTCGTCAGCCAATCCATACACAAAATAACATCTAACTCTAATATAGGCAATTCAATCAAATCAGCATGTAAGATGTTATCATCAATCTCAATTACACAATCAGGATAGTAATAATCGACATCAACACTATCACCCATAGGAGTAGCAATCATCAAAGGTACATCTAACAATCTCTTTTCCTTATTCAATTTAGGTGCAAAATGTGGTGATACAAAGGAGTGAGTAGCACTTGAATCAAATAAAGCATCTGCAATCTGATTCTGAATCAAGATAGTACCTATAACCATATTGTCTGATCTCTGAGCCTCCTAGGTATTGACTGCAAATACTCTGCCCTAACCCCTACCAGTTGGGGCCTGACGACCATTGGGAGCTTGTCCTCCTTTGCCTCTACCTCTACCTAAAGCCTCTCAACCTATGTTCTGACTCATATGCACCACTGGCTGAGAATCCATAACAGATGGCTGCTGCTTAGCCCTCAATAGACATCTGTTAGCATAGTGGCCCTGCTGGCCACATCTCAAACAAGCACCCGTCTGTCTCCAACACTCCCCTCCATGTATCAGATCATAAAGCCCATAACTAGAAATACTGGGTGTCTGTGCAGCTAGTCTCGAAGAACCCTGAGAATAGGCAGGTGCTGACTGAACCACTGGCGGTTCCCTACTCTGAATCCTCCTCCTTTGACTATTAGATGTAGATCTTTGATCAAACCATGGCACTGGCTCTGTCTGCCTAGGCTAGGAGCTACTCTACCCCCTCCTAATTTGAGATCCTTGACCCCCTTTTCTCTTCTGGTCCCTCTTAGCCCTCTCTGTCTTATACTTCTCTTCCATCTGTGTGGCCTTATCAATCACTGTCGTCAGAGAAGTAAACTCAGTAGCTAATAATGCATTATGTAGTGCAGCATGAAGACCCCTTCGAAACCTACTGATCAGATCAACCTCTGTAGGAACAATATGAGTATCATACCTACTCAACTTGATGAACTCCTCTGCGTACTCCTCAACTGATCTGTCCCCCTGCTCCATCTGCTCAAACCATACCAGATTATGGATCTTTACCCCCTCAGTAATAAACTCATCAATAAGCCCTTGTCGAAACTCAATCCAGGTAGGTGGGTGCTCACCATAAAGCCTGGGCTCCATCCTTCTAGAAAACAAGGTCCATGCCTTTCCTTTCAGTAATAGCCCAATAAGCTCAATTGCTCTTAACTCAAAATATGGTAGTCTCCTCACTACCTTCTCTACCTCCTTCAAGAAATCAATAGGGTCACTGCCTCTGTCTCCCCTAAACTCAGGCAGGTTTAGCTTTAGAAAGCTAAACATTGATACACCACCCTCCTCTATCACTCTACGGCCTCCCTGTACAGCAGGCTCCCTAGGAACCCCTACTGGCTACACAGGAGCCGGTGCCACTGGAACTGCTTCTGGTGCCACAGGTGGGGGCACTACTGCTGGAGCTGGTGGTGGAGGTACATTCTGATGCTCCCGCCTCAAATCAGCCATCTCTTTACGTAACTCCATCAATCCCCTAATCATCTCCACTCTCCAGGAGTCATCGCCCCTCTTTGTATCCTCTGTAGTCCGTTGGGATCTGGATGGACCCTTTGAAATTGAAATCTCCCTCACCAAAGACTCATTGGAGGCTACCTCTACCTCCCTGGTATCTCTATCCCTCTTGTCAGACATCTCTGTAATCTGTAGGGAAAAATGAAAACATACTCAGAATGTGACAGAAATGCAGAATAATAACATATAATAGATGATAACAGCAAAAGATGTCAAAGGAAATCCTATGCTCCATGGTATACTTAATTCTACCCCATTCTGTACTTAGTCACTATTCCTCTATAATTTAGGTACTATTCATCTGTAACCTATATTCCACTGTCTGTAACCTAGATCTCTAATACTACCTTTGTGACGACCCATTTTCGAATCGCGACGATCCTAGGATGTAGGAGATGCCAATGGCGACTAGCACCCGTAGAACCCAGTATCACATGCATAATCTATAACCATCAATTAATTATCCATTTTACTTAGTTACCATTCATTTTGTCATTCTGTAATTCATACTATAAATTACTGCGATTGGCTGTAACAGTTATTATATCATATCATATAATCACTATATAACTCATAATGTCATCATATACATATGTACATGTTTATTTCCTAGCTAATCCATACATACCCCATGGAGCAGCTATATTATGAACACTAAAAATAATATAGAATTCAGAACATATACATCAATGACAACAAGCAGAAATCCTCGGATAATAGACGACGGGATTCTGCAATCTATTCCTCTCCTGAAATGGTTAAACAAAGAAAAGGTGAGTATATAAGATACTCAGTGAATCTATATGCATCATCAAATAAACAATAGGTAATAATGGAACAATGGTGCCAATAGGTCAAGGTAACAATATACAGAATCAATAACAGGTTACAGAATAGTCAAAGAACATAACATAGGCTCGGTGTCATATGGAAAGATAGATAAAGGGATGGACTGTATGAAATCCTACAATCTCCAGTAGAATCAGTATGGACTATATACGAACATACAGTCTCCAGTAGCATATCAGTATTAATGAGTATAAGACTGATTAGGTCTTATGGCCAGGACCATAACCCCTCCTAGCTAGGGCACTAATAATACAATGTGCACATCTCCGACAATATTTTTCCACTATCCTGTTGGAGCGGTAGCTCTGTCAAGCCACATTAGAATCAATATAAGGAAGCAACATATCAATGGACACCATTATGCAATAATGGTATCCTCTATATCAATAAGCTCAATATCAATCAATCAATTATCAATGAGATCAATGGCATTGCTATAGATGGTATATAATCAATGGCAATTGGTTTGGTAAGCAACAAAAACATGGAACAAAAGTTGGCTCAGCAAAGGAAAACAGTAGACCAATTGGCATGCCAACGTTGCTGGCGACAATGATATTCAAATGATAGGCCTATGGAATACAAAGCAATAGGTAAAAGACAAAACAACTAGGCATTTTCACAAACACATGGTGGGCATACAATGGCAAGCCAATTGGTTAGGTCATGGTGCAAACTTTACTTGCCCATTTGAATCAACAACAAATCACATTTAGAACAACACATTAGGTATTAAAGAAATAAGATTAAACAACATCAAATGGATCAAAATGGCTATGAAATTCATGAAGAAAATCAAGCAAAATATAAGGGCATGAATAGTACTTCTAGGTTCGGCCAAAATTCAAGTTTCATATATGAATTCCAATTTCAATTTCAACATATTAGGCATGTTAAAGGATGCATATAAGACTCACCTAAACTTCCAAATTGCTTTGGAAAATTCAATTCGACCACAATTCACCAATGGAGCCAAATAGCATAACTTTGTCACAACTTGTGTTCTACATCAAATTAATTACTAATTAGTTGTCTATTAACCACCAATTACTATATTCTAATATCAATTAACATTAACTAATACTAAATCATCATATCCTTTCTTTCAACTTCAATTAAGCTAGGTAATTTAGGCATTTTCAACAATTTGCATCAATTGATGCAATCTAACCTAAAACCCATCAAATTCAACCTAAATATCATCTAATTAAACCATTAAATTGAACAAACAACTTCCTTACCTCAAGATGAAGAAATGGCCGAAATCCTTGAATAGTTTTTCCTTGAAATTCTTTAGCTTTCCAAGCAATCCAATGATGGGAAATGGTAGAATTATGTTTGTATTTAAGTTTTCTATGATTTTTCCTTAGGAAATTTGTATGGAAATGGAGGAAGAAGTGGTGGTGGTGGTTCGTCCAAGATGAGAAGGAAGAAGAAGGTGAAAATGGTTGAAAAATGGCTAAGGCAAGCTTTTATGATAAAATCATATGCCAAATTATACTTTAGTCTTTAAACTATCAAGTATTCATACTTTGACCCCAACTTCTTATGTAATTTTTCCTGACAATTCTGTCAAGATTTGGATTACAATGTGGGGGAGTCAATAAGCTTATTTTAATTTATACTTCTTTAAAAAAATGGTTTCAGAGTCATTCTGTAACTCCGACAGACCAATTTCCATTATTCACCTTAAAGTTTCTTATATTTACAATTTTGCCATTGGTTGCTTTTTCAATGTTCCTAAATGTTTTTCAGTTGTTTCTTTTTACCAAAATTACACATGCTTTATGGTGATCTTTTATCCCCTGGTCAACTTCAGAAATTCTTTTGTTGATCGGACTGCTAATTTCTTGGCAGTGTTCCCGACACCGCCGCTTTCCGGAAAAATAACTAGTTCGCTTTCTAACTGTGTCTCTAAAATTATTTCCCATCATTTCAAGACTTTTGAACCATATACTGAGAACTAATTCATGCATGTGAGTTATAACTTTCTAGAGTATTACACTATCCTCTGTGCCTTTTGCCATAAAAACTACATGTAGGCACAGTGGGAATCTATGTAGCAGGTTTAGATGAACCATGAGAATAGGAAGGTACAGACTACACTGATGGTCCCCTACTCTGTGTCCTCCTCCTCTGACTTCCAGATGAAGGTCTCTGATCAAACCTAAGTACTGGCTCAATCTGTCAAAACTGGGAGCTGCTCTTCCCCCTCATACTCTGAGATCCGGGTCCACCCTTTCTCTTCTAATCCCTCTTCTCTCTCTCTCTGACCTGTATTTCTCTTCCATCTGATTAACTTTATCGATGACAGCGGTCAGTGTTGTAAACTCTATAGCCAGAAGGGCATTATGAAGTAAAGCATGCAAACCCCTCATGAACCTGGCAATCAAATCTGCCTCAGTAGGAGCAATCTGAGTAGCATACCTATTTAGCCTAATAAACTCCTTAGCATAGTCCTCCACTAACCTACCACCCTACTCTAGCTGCTCAAACTGTATCAAATTCCTGATCTTTACCCCTTTTGTCTGGAACTCATCAATTAGTCCCTGTCTAAACTCAGCTCAAGTAGGAGGATGATCGCCATACAATCTGGGCTCTATCCTACGAGAAAACCATGTCCAGGATTTCCCCTTCAGTAACAAACCCACGAGCTTAACTGCTTGGATATCAGAACAAAATAGTTTCCTAACTACCTTCTCAACCTTTTCAAGAAAATCGACTGGCTCATCGCCTCTAAACTCTAGCAGACTTAGCTTCAGAAAGCTAAACATAGAAACTCTGCCCTCATCAATAACTCGGCGGCCTCCCTGTACAACAGGCTCTCCAAGAACCACAGCTGGCTGTACAACAGCTAGAGCAACTGGTACTGCAACAGGTGCAATAGGGAGTAGCACTGCTACAGGCACTAGAGGTGGCGGTACATTCTGTCATTCCCACTTCAAATCTGCTAGCTCCCAACGCAGATCCATTATTTCCCTCATCATCTCATATCTCCAAGGGTCATCACTCCTCTCTATATCCCTTGTAGTCCATCGAGATCTAGACGGTCCCTCAGAAACAAAAACTTCCCTGACCAGGGACTCATTAGAGGCTACCTCTGCCTCTCTGGTATCTCTGTCTTCGCTGTCAGACATCTCTATAAAACTATTTGAAAAATAGAACATGTACTTAGTATATTATAGATACACAGAATACTTATATACATTTGACGAATGCAACAAAAGATGATACAGGAATTCCTATGCTTCATGGTTCCCTTAACTCTACTCATTTTATAGTTATTTACTATTTCTCTGTAACCTATGCTCTGTTATCTGCAAGCACAGAGCTCTGATTTCAGCAACCTAGTGCTCTAATATCGGTAACCTAGTGCTATGATATCGGCAACCTAGTACTTTGATATTGGCAACGTAGGCTCTAATACCACCTCTATCACTACCTGATTTCGGCTCACGACGGTCCTAGGGTGCGGGAGATGCCGAGGCGACCAACACCCATAAAACCCATCAATCTCATCAATACAATAACAATATTGCAGCGAAAATATCTATACCCATCATCAATAGGATAAAAAAACTATAATCATACACTCATATAACACAATTCATTCTTTCACTCTGTCATTCATTTTATAACTTTCAATAAATACCATAATCATATCATTAATAACCTCCAATATTCCTATACATATATGTTCATACACTAACTATACCGTATAAAAACCCATGGAGAAGCTAAGATATGAACATATAAAATAATACAGTATTTAAAATAATTACACTGCTACAAAACTGCAGAATCCACAGAGAGTCAAAAGCTAGGATATCTGCCTCCTACTCTGCACCTGAGAGGGTAAACAGTGAGAGGGTGAGTATATATGATACTCAATGAATCTAATATGCATCAACTAATAAAATAGGTAATGGAATATCAATAAGCAATAGGCAGATAAAATAAATGAATCAATCTGCTCAGAATCTCTGTAATACAGAATCAAGTACATAATATAACTGTAAGTAAACAATCACATCAATGAAATGCATATCATATAGAGAAGATGGAAATGATAGATATAGAGCCATGAAACTCATAGAAATATGTCAAGTACAAATCACTCATATAAATAAACATAATATGCATCCGGTCTAATGACTAACACATCCCTTCCTAGTTTAGGGTACTATAATAATACATTATGCACAATGCTGACAGTATGAACTCACTACCCTGTCAGGGCAGCAACTCTGTTAAATCACCTCGAAATCAAATAGAAACAATAACACATCAATAGATACCATTTTACAATAATGGCATCACCTATATCAATAACTCATCATCAATCAATTCAATGAGCAATAGAATCAATATGATATCAATAACAATCGATTATACGATGATCAAAGGTCTAACAACCAACAATGGGATAAAACATAAGTTGGTCATTTATGGCCAAAAAGTTTATGTAATTGGCGACGATGGTATTCAAATGGTTGGCCTATGGATTTTGAGCTAGGTTTTGGGTGCAACATTGACATTGCCCCAAATATCAATAACAATACACATTGAAAGCAGTTCAATAGGCATTATATATACATCAATAAACAACATATAAAGGATCAAATTGGCATGAAAAAGCCATAGGAAAACAAGGACAAAACAAAGCAAACCACTTTAGGGTTTTCAAAAATGGTTTGCAATTTGCATTTTATCAATTTAGGCATAACATATGATGCATATTAAACTCTCCTAACACTTCAATTCACCAAGCAAAATTGTTTTGCCACCAAATTCCCCAAATTTCTCAAAGTAAGCAAAATCGGCAATTTTCTTCAACCGAATTTTCTACAACAATGTAACCATCAATTAATCATCAATAAACATTCAATTGACTTATTCTATACTCAATTTACACATCCTAACTCATTTGCACAAAATCCATCAATACAACTTAGGTCTAGGGTTTGAAAATTGGGCAAAAATGCTTAATGCATCAATTGATGCAATTAAACCAATTACCCAATCTAACTAACATCAAATAACCCTAATTAAACCATAAAAGCAAACAAAATCACAAGATACCTCAAAATCTTGAAATGGCCGAAATCTTCAAGTGTGGTGTTTTTGAAATTTTCTTGGATGATGGATTATTTGGTGTTTAAATAAAATTTCCAATAATTTTCCTTAAAAAAATGGAAGAAAAATCAATTGGAAATTGAAATGAAAAGCTATGGATGAAGATGAGAGAAAATGGGCAAAAAAATTTCTAAGGCAAGCTTATATACTAAGTCACAAATGGTAAATTTCCTTTTGGTCCTTAAAGTTTCCTTAAATTGTGCTTTTGCCATATTTTCCTTCGGTTATTTTTTCTGACAATTATGTCGGGATTTGGAATTCAAAGTGAATATTCAAGCATCTTATTTTTATTAATACTTTATAATAAAAATAGTTTCAGAGCCGTTCTGAAACTCAGACTGTCGAAATTCTACTATACCCTTAAAGTTTCCTTTATTTATAGTTTTGCCATTTCTTACTTTATCAGTGTTCTTAAATATTTTTCTCCTCTTTGTTTTTACTGTATTTACACATTCATACACATAAACATTTACCCTCTTTCTAAAATAAAAAATTTATCTGTCGACCGTATTACTATTTTTGCGGCAGCGATACCGGTACCGATAATTTTGGAAAAAGTTTCTCATTTTCGCTCTAACTGAGTTTCTAAAATTATCATAAGTCATTTTGATAATTTCAAACCATATAATGAGAACTTTATTCACAAAAACACGTTATGCTTTTATAGGGTGTTATAGTCTATAAGCATTCTCATGTCATTATAGAGATAGAACAAAACCATCAAGTTTCATGTTATTTCTTTAACCCTTTAAGGTGGATTGCTTGTCTCCAAGTACTTTCCTATCCCCTAAGTAACTTCAATTACATTTCCACCAAATTATCCCAACTCTCATTGTGAATAAATTGATTAACAAGTTATATATGGTCTTCAAACATACACAACACAATTAAGAACTCAATTAAGATTAAATCTTTCAATGCATATAGAAAAGATAGTAGATAAAATTAAAACTTCATTGTAATTCAAATAACTAAAGTAAAAAAAAATACATAGTGTTGATAACAAGATAATGGCAAGAAGACAAGTTAAACATCAAGAAAACTAAGTCAAAAGATAAGGGAGAGGAAACTTGTGGATGTATTCTTCAATGCTCTCTAGAAAATTACTTTGTAGAAGATAGTCTCCTTGAATGCTTTTCTTGAACTTCTTCAAAATCTTCAATCTTAGAACTAAATTAATACTTGAAATAACACTAAGTGTTTGTAAACAAAAGCTATCTAAACTATCTAAAATGCTATATGTTCCTCCCCTCAAACATAAGTAAATACATGATTTTATAGGACCCTAAGTGTCCCAATTCGTGCCTCTTCCAAAAAGGGATGAATGTGAAAAGGCATGGTGAAAGGGTGATATAACTACTTGGCATAGACTAGGCAACTCGGCACGGGCAACCCCTGTAATGACTCAGCACGGACTGGATGACTCGGCACGGGCAACCTCTGCAATGACTTGGCACGGACTGGACGACTCAGCACAGTAGCCTCTATAACAACTCGGCACCAGTCTAAAATTTCCTATCTTTGCTTGAATCATTCCTTGCTTATTTTCATGGTCCCTTTCCTTCTTCATTTTACCTAAATTATCTCAAAATATTTGAAAACTGTAACACCTCAGTTAAGGCTTAGAACTCGAGCTTTAAAGGGCAAACCTAGGAAATGTTTGTTTTGTTTAAAAGCTATATGTTAATGCATGTTTATGTTTAAATTGAGTGTATATGCATGTTTTAAGACGTATTACACATGTAAAAGGGGTTTAAAGGCTGTTAGGAAGAGATTGAGAAAAATTGAATTTTTGGTGAACTGGGGGTAAAATGGTCATTTCACACCCCTTCGAGTTTTATGGAAATTAACATGATATTTAAAGGTAAAAAAGAATATTAGGACATGAAAATGATGATATTTTATTTATTTGAAGTTTTGTTGGAGAATTAAACCCGGTAGAAAATAATTCCCTGCAAGCTGCTCGATTGAGGTGCTTCATTTCAACTAAGGGTAATTTGGTCTTTTCCTTTGGAATATGGACTTATATGGTGTATGCAACCTTATGGTATCATTTTAGGCTTGATTAAATCTAACAATAAAGAAATGGATGGTTGGATGGCTAGGTTTCACCATTTTTATCATAAGCCTAATGTATTGAATCAAGCCTTTGATATTTTAGTTGGATTTTTCCCACCTCTTCATCATTCTTCATCTTCATCACCATTTTCACCAATCATTTTCTCTCTCCTTCCTCCACCAAGTTTCAGCCACTTTGATCCACCACCAAATCTTATGATTTTCTTCCATTTTTTGATAGAAACTAGTTAATTCTATTAGCCTAAACACAAATATAACCTTAGATTTTAAGGAAAAACAAGAAAAAGCTATGAATCAAAGCTTTGAAGTTTTTGAAGAACTTTTGGTAAGTTATTGGTTTTGTGATTCTTTTGATTCAAATATGATTATAAGGTGTTTTTTGATGTTTATTAGTATTCAAAACATGTTTTGGATGGAAGAAATTCAAAAAGTTGGAATGAAACCCTAATAGGAAGAACTTTGAATCAAAGTGATATTTTGATGAATCTTTTGGTTTAAATGATATTTATTTGATGTAATTAGTATGAATTAATGGTTAAATGATTGAAATAAATCCATTTGAAAGGAAAACAAGAATGGCCGAAATAGATGATGATGAACAATGATGTTTGATTTTGATGTTTAATAGGTTTAAAGGTGTGAATGATGTGTATTTGATGTATTTAATATGAATTGATGGTTAATTGATGGAAAGAAATTCATTTGGAAAAAATTCCATTTTGGCCGAAATTAATGAATGATGTTTAATGGTTGATACTTTGATGTTTATAGGTTTGAATGATTAAATGTTATGCATTTGATGTATATAAGTGTTATATGATTGATTGGTGTTAAAAAATGGATGAATG
>CANXYC010973068.1:0-23689 GCA_948193065.1 Aleurites moluccanus
TTATCTCAAGAATTCTAGAATTCTCTATATTTCTCTACAAAATTTCAATCAAGAATTTATTATATTTGTAATTGAAATTTCATTATATATATATATATATATATATATATATGAGTAAGAATAAGAATAAAAGGAGTTGGAAAAAAAAAATTCTACACCAAAACATTGAAGTGGCCGAACTATAGTTAACCAAGGTTTCTAGGAAAATTGTCAACTTTTCTTCTCCAAAAGCCTTAGCCAACTATTATAAAAGAGAAAAAGGTGATTAAGATGTAAAAATAGTATAGAGAAAGGAAAGTTAAAGATAAAGGAGGAGGAGGGATTTCAAGGTGACAAGGAATAAAAGAGTTTTGATTAAGTTAAAATTTCTGTTTTTCTTGATGATTACTTATTTGATGAAGTTTATAGATTAATTGGTTCTTGAATTTATGAATTTGAATAAGACATAAAGTTATGTATGTTTATGAATGAGAAATTTGGCTTTTGCTTGAAAGTTATGTATTAAGAACAAGTAGGAAAGGTATAAATGATTATATATGAAATTTGAGATTTTAGATTTTGATAGAAGTAGTAATTTGGATCTATTATTCCGTGACATTAATGACTGAATTTGCTTAAGTATAAAATAAGAAAGTCGTAAACGAATGTGTTATTTATATTTTTATAAAAGAAATTTGAAAAAATCGAAGTAAGAAAAGAGATATTAGGTAAAAATAGAGACTGACTCATATTTAGGATTTTTGAAAAATGCTACTGTATTTTTATTTTACAGAATGCTAGAGATTGAATTAGGTTAAGTATTCAACATAAAAAGTGTTTATTTATGTCTTATATAAAGTCTTGTAAAAGGGATTTGTCATTGGATTAATATTGTATGATATTCAGCCAAAATAGTATAGACTGCCCGGATTAGAGTGCAGGGCAGCAATGCTGGCAGTGAGGTCAAGTTCAAACTACCACCATATGTTGTGTAGAACTTGAACATATATGAATTTTGGATATGTTAGAACCTAAAATTTTTAGTTTAATTAGGAAAAATAATCAAGGCAATTGGATATGTACAACATGAGTTAAAGGCAAAAGAACACAGATTGCCAGAATGAGGGAAAAACAGTTAAAGTTTAAGAGTTTAAACCCTAAGTTTAGAAACATATGAATTGTTGTCACGACCCGATTTCGGATCGCGACGGTTCTAGGATGTAGGAGATGCCAATGGTGACCGATACCCGTAGAATTCAGTATCACATACAAATATTTATAATCATTAATTAATTAATCAATTTACTTAGTTACTATTCATTCTGCAATACTGTAAATTGTCTGTAATTTTATGCTGTTGGTTGCAATATCCATCATCACATATCATATCAATAATCATATACCATAATAAGTCATACATACATGTTCATAGCCTAACTAACCCATACATACCCCATAGAGCAGCTAGATTATGAACACAAAAATACAATATTTAATATAATTACATTGCTATAAAAAAGTTGCCGAAATCCACAGAGTGTCTGAAGTTGGGATTTTGCTATCTACTCTACACCTGAAATGGTTAAATAAGGAAAAAAAGGTGAGTATATAAGATACTCAGTGAATCTAATATGCATCGCCAATAAAATAATTTGGATCAATAATGAGTAATAATAAAGGAAGTAATGGTGACAATAAGTCAATATAATCAAATTACAGAATCAGTAATAGGTAATGTCAGAAAGGTCAATAGTCATGTCAATTGTATGGAATCATATGGTAAGACAGATATAGGGCCATGAAACACGTAGACTACGTGTATCACATATCAATGAACATAAGACTGATAAGGTCTTATGGCTAGGACCAATAACCCTTCCCAACTAGGGCATCAATAAATAATGTGTACATTGCCGACAGTATGTACCCACTACCCTGTCGGAGCGGCAGCTCTGTCAAACCATATTAGGGTCAATACAAGTGTGAAACATATCATTAGATATCATTATGCAACAATGGTATCACCAATAGAAATCATCTCAATATCATTCATTTCAAGAAACAATTTAATCAATGGAATAACGATAAGCAATAGATAAGTAATAGTAATTGGTTTGGTAAACAACAAAGGTATAGAACAAAGATTAGTTATACTTAGGCAAATGGTAGGTACAATTGGTATGCCAATATCGTTGGCAACAATGGCATTCAAATTGGTAGGCCTATGGAGGAAAATATGATAGACCTATGATAATATAACTAGACATTTCATCAAACACATGGTGGGCAAAGTTGGACAAGCCATTAAGTTAGATTTTGGTGCAAAGTTGGTATTGCCCAATTATCCAACAACAAGGCCACAATCAAGGTTTCACAATAGGTAAAAAATATACAATATTAAATATCATTTAAAGGATCAATTTGGCTAAGGAATACAAAGGGAAAAATTAAACAAAACATAGGCATGAATAGTGCTAGACGGTTCGGCCAAAACACCACTTTCACATATGGTTTCCAATTCAAATTTCAATGCTTAGGACATGATAAATGATGTATATTAAACTCACCTAGCACTCCAAATTGCTTAGGAAAATTGATTTTCTACCAAATGCTTCAAATGAGGCAAAATTCACAACTATTGATATCTTGATTTTCTACAACAAATCAACCACAAATAATTCATCCATTAGCCTCTAATTAACATATTCTAAGCTTAAATAACATAAACTAACGCTAAATCATCAAGCCAAATCAAACAACTTATTTAGGGTTTGAAATGAGGGAAAAGGGTTCAATTGCATCAATTGATGCAATCAAACACCATACCCATTTAATTCAATCTTTAAATCATCTAAATAAATTATAAAAATAAACAAACCAATTGATTACCTCAAATGGAGCTCTCCACCGAAATCTTCCTTCCAAAATCCCTTGAATTTGTTTATGATTTCAAGTGATAAATTGGTTGGAAATGGAAGAACAAAGTTTAATCTTAAGTTTTCTTTAATTTTTCTTAAGGAAATTTGCTATAAAAATGGAGAAAGAAAGGAGAATATGGTTCAGCCACTCAAAGCAAGAAGAAGATAATGGCCAAAAATGCTAAAGAATTTCTTAAATATTAAGTTAATAATGGATTATACTTTGGTCCTTAAACTATCAAGTATTCATACTTTGACCCCAACTTTGATCCTAACTTCTTCTGAAATTTATTCTGACAATTCTGTTCAGAATTGGATTTCAAAGTGGGGATTCAAAAGTCTTATTTTTATTTATACTTATTTATAAAAATAGTTTCAGAGTCATTCTGAAACTCAGGCAGACCACTTTCCACTATACCCCTCAAAGTTTAATTTATTTACGGTTTTGCCATTAGTTACTTTTTCAGTGTTCCTAAATATTTTTTTACCTCTTTTTTTTTTTACCATAATTACACATGCATATGTATGGTTATTTATCCCTGGTCAAACTCAGAAATTCAACTGTTGTTTGGGCTGCTATTTTCTTGGTAGTATTTCCGACACTGACGATTTCCGAAAAAGTATTTCATTTGCTTTATAACTGTGTCTCTAAAATCATTTCTTATCATTTCAATACTTTCAAACCATAAACTGAGAACTAAATCATGCATTCAAGATAGGGTTTCCTAGGGTATTACAATTTTTAGTAAATTAAAGTTAAGAATAGTATATGATATGTAAAGAGATACTAATTTTAATATTAATTAATGTGTAGCTTCGAATACTAAAGATAATGTAAGTGAAAGTTTACAGAAAGAAAGTGAAGAGTGAAAACGTAAAGTTATTTAGCCAGGTGAATTATGTATACATCATTATACATATCCATAACCTGAATTATTGTATTCAAATTGAGCATATCTACTTATTGACTGAATGCCTTATTATTATTGCCATTGAATATCTTTTAATTGACCAAGCCCAATTGCCATTAACTTGCTACTGAAATTGAAATGCTTATTGTACTGTTTATCTCGAGAACTTGAATTGTGACACTGAGCCTTAATTACTTTTGCACTATAATACCTTCACTATTATTGCACATCAAATGTTCAATCCTATTCATTAATTTATATTGTTGAATAACCACCCTGTTATCGAGAATCGAACCAATACATGTTCATTGAACTGTATTGATACCGATTGATAAAATAGCCATATTTACCTATTGATTGCTTACTGTACCTAAATGTCTCCTCTGAACAATTGAACTATCATGTACTATTTATATGGACCTAATAGAACTACTATACTAACATGGTAGTGGTTAAATATTATCAACATTATGCACAATGGACTCTTTATATTATTTACCCTAACTAGGAAGGGATTTATCCTAGTTGTAAGGCCTAGCCCGCATTATGTAATTGACTGATACTGATATACTGTTATTGGCTCGTATCTGTCACTTTCACATATTGATATGATACTTATCAACCATTGTTGACATTGTTTTCCATTGAAGCTATATCCCAACTTCATTGTTATTGTCATTGTTATTACTGATTATCTATTTCTTATGCCTAAAGGCATTCGGTGTGCAAATCACTATTCTTTCCATGTGCAAATTTGATATACTAATATCTATTCATAGCATTCATTGTTACTTAATTTTCATTAATTTATCTTATTATTATTTACCTGATCATCATAAATAATGATGTATACTTACTCACTGAGTATATTTATACTCATTCATGGTTAGTTAATTATTTTTAGGAAAGAAGTACTAGGAGCAAGATTCCAAGTCATTTTCCTTCCTCTACACTTGGGACATCCGAAGATTCCAATGTAATTTTCTTTTATGGAGTCAGTCTGTATATATTCTAGAGCTCCATGGGGTATATTTTGAAAAGTAGATAGTTTTGTGTAACTTGTGAATATATTTTAACTTTTACTGAAACTGAAATGATAACTGGTGAAAAAAAAAATGAATATGGTATGATAATTAGTAGTGATACTTATACTAACAAAGACAATAATATTTATAATGATAATACTAAAATATAAAATGTGACATGGTATGAATAAAATGAATATATAGAAGTAGTTAATATGACTGTTTAAATATGAAGATGAGGATATAAGGATGGTGAAATTTCGGGAGTACAAAATTATTTTTTATGCAGGCTATGTAATTTTTGAAAGACCCAATTGTAGGTTGGAAATAGTATAAAAGTACAAAGGAGACTATGTCAAAATCTCGGTAATAATAATAAATGATAAATGGAATTTGAATATTAATAAATGGGTTAAAGTATGAATGATTAATGATTATCAAGTTTAAGGGTTCTACGGGTTTCTTACTCGTGCCCTAGGACCGTCCCGTTTCAAAAGTGAGACGTGATAAAATTATAATTTGTCAATGGATTCTAACAAAGAGAAGGGCGCGTTTTAAGGTTTTGATAACATTAGTGATTTATTTGAACATTAAAAAAAGGGTAATATACTTTCCAAAATAAATATAAGTGGATAAACATGAATGTCATATTTGCATCTTATTCCTTTTAATAACGTAGCATCACATTGAAGAATCATGGTTATTATTTGCATATATGAAAAAATGCAAAAAAATAAATAAAATTTTATAATATGAAAAAAAATTAAAATGGAAAATGATGACTGAAAATGGTGAGTGTGACCATGTCAGGGAGGTGGTTGTAAGTAGAGAATACGTGTGCCACTCACATAAACACATATATTGGGGGCTGTACTATTGTGTCATTGATGGCATTGCTTCACTGTGTACTCTTTCTGCTTCTCTGTAGAATTTGCATAAGGATTTGACTATCTACAAATATTCTCTACTCTCTCCCTGTCTTAGGTTAAATTACATCCACTATCCCTGAACTTACCTTTTAATTCATCATTGTCTCTAAATTTTGATTTGTCGTGCAAAAATCATTTGATTTAGATTTGATTGTAACCATTGTTCTTTTGAATGTTTTTCGTCAATTTAAGAGACAAAAATTTGATTGGCTCACATTTATCATTTTTTAACCTTATTTTGCTCTTTTCAATACTCCACGTCAGCAAACCCAACATCTTCTCCAACAATTTTCTACTCTTATCTTCTCCTTCCTTAGATTAATTTCTCCATTTTCATAGTTTTTTCAATGAATCATCATCATTAAGGTTTTTAAAAAATTAAAATGTCCAAAATTGGATAAAAATGAATAGATCTACCCATTCAAGAAGAAATATGATGTTGAGAGAAAACTTGCATTTGATCGACACATAAGTAGAGATGGAAGAAAAAAGTGAAAGAGAAATTCCACCCATCTTTAGCAAGCCTTCACGCATTTATATTAATGACCTTCTCTCTCCTCTAATACCCACTCCACTAACAATATATCATGATCTCCATTAGAATGCCTTCTTCTCTTACACAGCTCTCCTAGTACCACCACATCATCGTCTACTTTCAAGGTTTGTTGTAATTTCAATTAATTCAATGCTAATTTTTTTTCTGGATTTGTTGTAATATTAGTTAATTTAAGTTTTTTCTTTGGTTTTGTTCAAATTGTTTCCTCTTTTCGCCCAACAATTCTCCCAAATCAGTCCACCTCAAACCCCTCCATCTATTTCATTAAAACTCAAATAACCCATATATCAGTAAACAAAAGTCAATCAAGAAAAGACTAAACAAATCAATTTGATAACAAACCTAGAGATTTGGAGGATTGAAATGGGAAGTGATTCTTGAAATCCATTGATTAACTTCTATATCCATCAGCTTCTGCATAATTTATTATGGCTTTTCAAGATTTTGGTTTTTTTAAAAGTGTTTTTGTTTTGATAAAAAAGAAAAGAGTTTTCTCTTTCTCATATTTGAGCTGATATGAACATAAATATATGGTAATAAGATGAAAAGAGAAGAAAATTGTAATACACGGTACTTGGGTTGCATGGTTGATAATGTGTACATTAGATTTACTTATACTTTGTTTGATGCATATTAGATGATTTCATGTGTGTGTGTGTCTATGATAGATGCTCTAAAATGTATGTTGAGTATAAATTACTATTAGAATGGATTAATAATGGTACATGATGAGTTATGATTAAATTTGAGGTGATAGACATATTTATACTTGAGTGTGATGAGTTTGGACAAGTTAAGATGGAGAAACATGGGAGATTACCACTTAGAAATCTCTTCACGAGCGTGAAACATTCTTCACGGGCATGAGAACCTTTCACCACTGTGAGAAAACTTCCTATGTGTATTTCAAGTTTCCTCAGATTTGCCTTCACGAGTGTAGACACCATATTTTGTCCAGCATTTTTTTTAAATAATAATATATTTCTTTCAAAAATATAGGATTTTATGTTTTTATCAATTGGATTAAAATATTAATAATAATTAAAATTTAAAAAAAATAAATAAGAATTTTATAATTTAAAATCTATATTTTGACAAAACAAGGTAAGAAAAAAATAAAATTGAATTTAAGTTTTTTTTGGCATTTAATAATTATGTTATTTTAATTTTAATTAAAATTATTTTGTGATTAAATTAATGTGTGATTTGTGGGTCGAATGATAGAAAATCAAAAAAAGATTCAAACCCAAATTCAATCAAGCCCAAAACCTAATCTAGCCCAATTCAATCAAGCTCAAATGGTTAAGAAGCTAAGGAATAAGGAGATACCAATGGTTAAGATCCTATGGAGAAATCAAGATTTGGAGGAATGCACATGGGAAAGTGAGCGAAGTATGCAAGATAAATATCCCCATCTATTTCAGGTTTGAGGTAGGTTATTATAAATTCGAGAACGAATTTATTTAAGGGGGGAAGAATGTAATATCTGCAATTTTTGTTATTTTAATTAATTGTATGTTTGAATAATTTAATTAATTGAAAGTATAATTGTTTGAGAAATCCAGAAATTTCTGGTTGTAGGATTTTTGTGAAGCTAATTTCGTGATCTTAAAGAAATAATTTGGTAAAGTATAAAATATAAAAGTTATAGGTGTATATCTCATCTTTAATTCTATAAAATGTTTTGGTAAAATTCTGTGTGTGTGAGGAGTTATACCTCCTTGAGCAGAACTTGTCTAGTTTAGTATGTTTGCAGAAAATTTGTGTATGTTTGAATTTTCTAGAAATGACTGAAGCTGTTTGAGTCAAAAGTATAAACATAAGAAATGTTCATTTATGTGTTGTGATGTTGGATGTAAAATTTCAGGAGATTTGGATAAGTATAACTCAGTGGAGAGTAGAATTTCTTAGGTCTGTTCAGACGGATTTTGGGCAGTAAGTCAGGGTAGAATTTAGAGAGTCACCATGGTCTGTGTAGTTGCCTTTGTGATTTGAATTTTGGATATGTTGAACTCCTGCATGTCTATTTTAAGTGACAAAAAATAATAAGGGAGTTTGAATGTTTGTAGCTCATTTGCGAGATGATTGAATATAAGTTGTCGAGGAAGAGTTTCAACTTGGCAGTGATTGGTAATTGCGAGATGGCAAAATGCGAGGTGGCATTTGCGAGCCGGCAATGCGAGCTAACAAAGTGGCGAGGTGAGATTTCCAAGGTGACATATGCGAATAGGGAGATAGGCAAAGCAAGTTGGCGAAGAGGCATTGCCGAGGTGGCATATGCGAGGCAATATATGTGAAGAGGAGTTCGCGAGGAGAGTTTAGCGAGGCAGCATATGCGAGGTGGCATATGCAGATTGGATATTGCGAGCTAGGAAGTGCGAACTGGGAAGTGCAAGCTAGGAATTGCGAGGTAGCATTGCCGAGGTGGGTTGGCGAGGCCAGCTGGCGAGCGAGGTTTTGGGGCAGTGGCCTATTAAACCAAGTGCCCAGTAGCAATTTTCTGCACGATTTTCTTTCTTCTTCTCTTCGTTCTTTTTTAGTTCTTTTTAAGATAGTTCCATTTATTCTTTAATGCATTAATACTCAAAATTAATATATTAAATCTCTAGATTAGCATATTTTAAGGCAGTAATTGTCAGATTCAAGCAGATTATCTCAAGAAATTCAGTTTTGAAGAATTAAGGTAAAATTTCTTCAAATGTCATTTTCTTTTAGATTAATTACGTCTGGTTGTTAGAATAATTAATTATGGGTATATAGAATTTATTTCAAGCATTATGAAGCTATTAATAGTAATTAATGTTGGGAAAATCAGAATTGATGGACTGTCACGAATAGTAACGTGAACAGTAAATTTTGAAATAAATTTCAGATTTTCTTTAAGAGATGAATTAAATTGAGATTGGGAATTAAAAATAGAAACTCTAAGATGGTTAAATATTAAGAAATAATATTGAGTATTATTGATTAAGGAAAACCCTAATTTTGAATATTTGGGAAAATTTCTTAGGAGGAGAAAATCAAGCAAATTGAGGAGAATCTTGTTGAGCAAATTGTTAGGGAACTCAAGAGTAAATTGTGTAGAGGTAAGTATGAACATTGCATTTGTTTATGTTTCTTTGAAATGATATGACCTAGCATCATTAATGTTCACTTATATGATTCTTATATACTTGATATAGTATTATCGGATTATTAAATGATAATTCTATGATATTTTAAATCTGAAATTTACCATTTATTTCGTGTGATTACCATAAATAAGTATATAATGCAAGTGACTTGGTCAACGTTCTTGGATCAAGTTCACATGATTCATACTTGTTAAACTTGATTGAAATTATGCTTTATGTTGATGGTCTTGCGACCAATATGTTTCTTATGAGATTGAAACCATATGACCCTATGGATAGAACGCTCCTCCCAATGAGAGTAAATTCATTGGTCCATCGTGCACTTTGGGAACCTAACTGATAGGGTTTTTATCAGTGTTCCACCTAGAAGGGACCATGAGCTCTAGGCGTATGCCTAGCCAAGCATGCGTTTACGATAAGGTAGCAAGGACTATTGATGCACTCTGTTGTGATAGGTAGCATGGCTACTGATGCACTCTATAGTTCTACCATATTACTTGATAGTGCTATTCGATTATGAGAACTTCTGTTTCTTCTAAGCCTAACCATATGATGATTCTTACCCATGTTCTTGGAATTGATATTTCCTTTGGATTAATACATATATGTATATATGCATTTCTTTCATATTGCATATTCATATCTTACTAAGTTGAAGGCTCGCTCCTCTTCTGTGGATTTGAGGTGATAGTGTAGCTCGTGAGGGAGCTAGTAGAGAAGATGAAGCTTTTTGACTTATTCTTCTAAGAAGCCCCATTGTAATCATTTTGATATATTTATGTATATTCATTGTATGGTATTATGGTACAATATGTATTGGTAGTATACTCTAGAGCTCCGTAGTTGGTCATTGGGGATGATAATATTTTGATGTATAACTTGTTATCTTTTCGGTTATCCTTGTTCCTTAGTGATGTGGGATTCATCTTTTGATTAGTAAGGAACAAGAGGAAATTATGAAATGATAAAGACAAAAGATATGGATTATGTTTATATGAATTATAGAATGATTATTGAATGATATCTATATCTGATATAAATGTGTATGAGATTTAGGATATGAGAGTTCTACGGGTTTATGGTGGCCTTAAGCCTACCCCTGCCTTAGGATCGTCGCACCACTGGAGTTGGGGTGTGACAGAAGTGGTATCAGAGCTATAGGTTTATAATCCTTAAGATAAAAGATAGATAGATGTGCATGAGCACTAGTATAAGTGTTGATTAAGATAACTACGGAGCATAGGATTCGTGTCTCGTTCAATTGTATCTTCCTTTGGTATATATATCTACATTAAGTATGCGTAGTGAGTCTGATAATGTTTGTTCTTCTTATCTGCATTAAGTATAAGTGGCTCCATTGTTTAAGCTCCTAGCTGCTCTTGAATTTGATTCCTATTCCAAGCTGGTGGACAAGGCTAGGATAATTGAGAATAGGGAGATGGAAGCCAGATCAGAAAAGGTTGAGAAGAAGAAGTTCAAGGCAGATAGTTCTTCCAAACCATATAGTGGGATGAAGACTATGGTATTGGCCCATTAGTCAGCTCCTAGGAGTGGGTATAGAGGACCGTTAGAGAGACTACAATAGAGTCAGAATACTTCTGGACCTATTTCTCAGATGAGTCATGGATCAGTTAGCTTTGCATCACCCAGGGCTCCTAAACCTTTGTGTCCTTCATGCGGAAAATTTCATAGTGGTCCTTGTCATTATGCATCGGGAGCATGTTTCAGATGCGGACAGTAAGGTCATTTTCTCAAGAATTGTCCACAACCACCCTTTGGAGGTAGACCTCAGGCTTCTCAGGTTACAGTTCAGATGAGTAGAGAGAGGAGCATTAGTCAGCAGCCAAGAGGAGGTAGAGGTATTTTGGGCAGAATTGTTAAGGCTGGCAGAGGATCAGGACAGCATGAAGCCCAAGCATCTAGCACAGTGGTTATAGGTATTCTTTCGATTCAAGCCTTGAATACTAGAGTATTATTTGATTCGGGAGCTACACATTCCTTTGTGTCATCATGTTTTGCTAAGAAGTTGCATGTGCCTTGTGTATTGCTTGAAAGTGTATTGGTTGTAACTACTCCTTTAGAGGAAGAGATTGAAGTCCAGAACTCCTATCTATCCTGTATGGTTAGCATAGGTTGCAAGAGCTTGAATGTGGATTTGATTGAATTGCCAGTGTTAGAGTTTGATGTGATTTTGGGCATGGACTGGTTGTCCAAACACTATGCCATTATCAATTGTAATGGAAAGAAGCTAGTCTTTAAGCCACCTTCGGGTGAGGAATTTGTGTTTCAAGGGGAGCGAAATAAAGTGCCATACAATGTGATATCTACCATTGGGGCAAGAAGGTTGTTAAGGAAGGGTTGCCAAGGGTATTTGGCTTATGTCCGGGATACTTGTAAGGAAGTGAGAGGTATGGAGCAGATTCCAATAGTCAATGAGTTTCCAGACGTATTTCCTGAAGAATTATCTGGTTTGCCACCGGATAGAGAGATAGAGTTCGGTATAGAGTTGCTACCTGGCACGAGTTCAATTTCTATTCCTCCCTACCGTATGACACCAGTTGAGTTGAAAGAATTGAAGATCTAGTTGCAAGATTTGCTTGACAAAGGATTCATTAGACCCAGTAGTTCATCGTGGGGAGCACCTGTACTCTTTGTGAAGAAGAAGGATGGTTCTATGAGGCTATGCATAGATTACAGGCAGCTCAATAAGATAACTATCAAGAATAAGTATCCTTGCCCAGAATAGATGATTTATTTGATCAATTGCAAGGTGCAAGTCATTTCTCCAAGATAGACTTGAGGTCGGGGCACCATCAATTGAGAATTCGAAATGAGGATGTATCGAAGACGGCTTTCCGAACCAGATATAGACACTATGAGTTCTTAGTGTTGTCATTTGGATTTACTAATGCACCAGGTGCATTCATGGACTTGATGAATAGGGTGTTCAGGCCATTTTTGGACAAGTTTGTCATTGGTTTATTGATGACATTCTTGTATATTCTAAGAGTAAAGAAGAGCATGAGGAACACCTTAGAATTGTGTTGCAGACTTTGAGAGAGCATCAGCTGTTTGCCAAATTTTTGAAGTATGAATTCTGGCTTGAGAGTGTGGGATTTCTAGGGCATATAGTGAGCAAAGAAGGGATTAAAGTTGATCCTAAAAAGGTTGATGCAATTCTTAGCTGGCCTAGACCCACAAATGTTTCAGAAGTTAGAAGTTTCTTGGGTTTGGCAGGCTACTACAGGAGGTTTGTTCAAGACTTTTCCAAGATTGCAGCTCCTTTAAGCAAACTTACCCAGAAGCAAGTTAAATTTCTATGGTCGGATGCATGTGAAGGGAGCTTCTAGAAGTTAAAGACTTGTCTCACCACAACATCTGTCCTAGCTTTGCCATCGGGTGAAGGAGGATATGCGGTGTATTGTGATGCATCGAGAGTAGGCCTTGGATGTGTACTGATGCAGCATGGTAAGGTGATAGCCTATGCTTCTAGGCAGTTGAGGAAGCATGAGATGAATTATCCAACCCATGATTTAGAGATGGCTGCAGTTGTATTTACATTGAAGATCTGGAGACACTACCTATATGGTGAGAAGTGTGAGATTTTCACAGATCATAAGAGTTTAAAGTATATATTCTAGCAGAAAGATCTTAACCTTAGGCAGAGAAGGTGAGTCGAATTGCTTAAGGATTATGACTGTGAAATCTTGTATCATCCAGGGAAAGCTAATGTTATAGCTGATGCACTGAGCAGGAAGTCCTTGGAGAGCTTAGCCCATATTCAAGTGAGTAGAAGGTCTTTAGTGAGGGAAGTGCAGAGATTGCATGACATAGGGATTAGTTTGGAATTGTTAGATTTCAAAATGCTTTTGACAAACTTCCAAGTCAAGCCATTTCTCATTGATCAAATTAGAGAAGCTCAAGACAAAGATCCTTAGTTGGTGAAGGTAAAGAATGATGTAGGGTTAGAAAAAGCTCTAGGATTTGCTGTGACTGATGGCATGTTGAGACATGGTAGCAGGTTATGTGTTCCAGCAGTTGATGGGTTGAGAGATATGATTCTTAAGGAAGCACATCATGCCAAGTATAATGTGCATCCAGGTGCAATGAAGATGTACCATGATATTCAGAATTCGTATTGGTGGAGTGGAATGAAAAGAGATGTTGCAGAATATGTAGCCAAATGTCTAATTTGTCAACAAGTCAAGTTTGAGCATCAGAAACCATCGGGGTTACTCCAAGAGTTACCATTGCCAGAGAGGGTGACTATGGATTTTGTTGTTGGACTGCCGAGAACTTCAAGGGGTTATGACTCGATATGGGTCATTGTGGATAGATTGACCAAGTCAGCTCATTTCTTGCCAGTCAAAATGACTTATGCAGCTTCTCAGTATGCCCAGATTTATCTTGATGAGATTGTCAAACTTTATGGAGTTCCAGTTTTGATTATCTCAGATAGAGGTACTCAGTTCACCTCGAGATTTTAGCAGAAATTGCAAGAATGTCTGGCTACACAACTCGATTTCAGTATGGCTTTCCATCCGCAAACAGATGGGCAATCAAAGAGGACTATCCAAACTCTAGAAGACATGCTGAGGATGTGCATTCTAGACTTTGGAGGAAATTGGAATGCTCACTTGCCATTGATAGAGTTTGCCTACAACAACAGCTATCATTCCACAATTCAGATGTCTCCTTATGAAGCTTTGTATGGCAGGAGATGCAGATCCCCATTGTTTTAGGATGAAGTTGGAGAAAAGCATATCGAAGGACCAAAATTGATAAGATATATGTCAGAAAAGGTTCCATTGATTCGAGAAAGATTAAAGACAGCTTTTAGTTGACAAAAAAGCTATGCCGACCCAAAGAGGAAGGATCTTCAGTTTTCCATTGAAGATCTTGTATTTCTAAAGATCTCTCCAGTGAAAGGAGTTCTACGGTTTGGCAAGAGAGGCAAGCTATCTCCATGATTTATTGGACCTTTTGAGATTCTGAGTAAGGTTGGAGAAGTTTCATACAAGTTGCCTTTGCCTCCTAGCATGGAAAAGGTGCATTCGGTATTTCATGTATCAATGCTTCGTAAGTATGTGGCCGACCCTTCTCATGTGCTACAAATGCCGGAAGTGGACCTCCAACCAGATTTGACGTATGAAGAAACTCCAATTGCAATTACGGATTGAATAGTTAAGAAGCTAAGGGATAAGGAGATACCAATGGTTAAGGTCCTATGGAGAAATCAAGCTTTGGAGGAATGCACATAGGAAAGTGAGCGAAGCATGCAAGATAAATATCCCCATCTATTTCAGGTTTGAGGCAGGTTATAATAAATTTGAGGAAAAATTTATTTAAGGGGGGAAGAATGTAATATCTGCAATTTTTGTTATTTTAATTAATTGTATGTTAGAAGAATTTAATTAATTGAAAGTATGATTGTTTGAGAAATCCAGAAATTTCTGGTTGCAGGATTTTTGTGAAGCTGATTTCGTGATTTTAAAAAAAATAATTTGGTAAAGTGTAAAATATAAAAGTTATAAGTGTATATCTCATATTTAATTATATAAAATGGTTTGATAAAATTCTGTGTGTGTGAGGAGTTATGCCTCCTTGAGCAGAACTTGTCTGGTTTAGTATTTCTGCAGGAAATCTGTGTATGTTTGAATTTTCTGGAAATGATTGAGGCTGTTTGAGCCAAAAGTGTAAACATGAGAAATGTTCATTTATATGTTATGATATTGTTTGTAAAATTTCAGGAGATTTGGATAAGTATAACTCAGTGGAGAGTGGAATTTCTCAGGTCTATTCGGACTGATTTTGGGCAGTAAGTCAGGGTGGAATTTAGAGAGTCACCATGGTCTGTGTAGTTGCCTTTGTGATTTGAATTTTGGATGTGTTGAAATTTTATATGTCTATTTTAAGTGAAAAAAAGAATCAGGGAGTTTGAATGTTTGTAGCTCATTTGCGAGCATATTGAATATAAGTTGTCGAGGAAGAGTTTCAACTTGGCAGTGATTGGTAATTGCGAGCTGGCAAAATGCGAGGTGGCATTTGTTAGCCGACAATGCGAGATAGCGAAGTGGCGAGGTGAGATTGCCAAGATGGCATATGTGAAGAGGGAGATAGGCGAAGCGAGTTGGCGAAGAGGCATTGCCGAGGTGGCATATGCGAGGCAGTATATGCGAAGAGGAGTTCGTAAGGAGAGTTTGGCGAGGCAGCATATGCGAGGTGGCATATACGGATTGGATATTGCAAGCTGGGAATTGCGAGGTAGCATTGCCGAGGCCGGTTGGCGAGGTGAGCTGGCGAGCGAGATTTTGGGGCAGTGGTCTATTTAACCAAGTGCCTAGTAGCAATTTTCTGCACGATTTTCTTCCTTCTTCTCTTCGTTCTTTTTCAGTTCTTTTCACAATAGTTCCATTTATTCTTTAATGCATTAATACTCAAAATTAATACATTAAATCTTTAGATTAGCATATTTTAAGGCAGTAATTGTCAGATTCAAGCAGATTATCTCAGAAAATTCAGTTTTGAAGAAATAATGTAAAATTTCTTCAAATGTCATTTTCTTTTAGATTAATTAAGTCTGGTAGTTAGAATAATTAATTATGGGTATATAGAATTTATTTCAAGCATTATGAAGCTATTAATGGTAATTAATATTGGGAAAATCAGAATTGATTGACTGTCATGAATAGTAACGTGAACAGTAAATTCAAAATAAATTTCAGATTTTCTTTAAGAGATGAATTAAATTGAGATTAGGAATTAAAAATAGAAACTCTAAGATGGTTAAATATTAAGAAATAATATTGAGTATTATTGATTAAGGAAAACTCTAATTTTGAATATTTGGGGAAATTTCTTAAGAGGAGAAAATCAAGGAAATCTTGTTGAGCAAATTGTTTGGGGACTCAAGAGTAAATTGTGTAGAGCTAAGTATAAACATTATATTTGTTTATATTTCTTTGATATGATATGACCTAGCATCATTATTGTTCACTTATATAATTCTTATATACTTAATATAGTATTATCGGATTATTTAATGATAATTCTATGATATTTTAAATCCGAAATTTACCATTTATTTTGTGTGATTACCATAAATAAGTATATAATGCAAGTGACTCGGTCAACCTTCTTGGATCAAGTTCACATGATTCCTACTTGTTAAACTTGATTGAAATTATGCTTTAATTTGATGGTCTTGCGACCAATATGTTTCTTATGAGATTGAAACCATATGACCCTATGGATAGAATGCTCTTCCTAATGAGAGTAAATTTATTGATCCATCGTGCACTTTGGGAACCTAGCTAATAGAGTTTTTATCAGTGTTCCACCTAAAGGGGACCATGAGCTCTAGGCGTATGCCTGGCCAAGCATGCATTTGCGATAAGGTAGCAAAGACTACCGATGCGCTCTGTTATGATAAGTAGCATGGCTACTGATGCACTCTGTAGTTCTACCATGTTACTTGACAGTGCTATTCGATTGTGAGCACTTCTGTTTCTTGTAAGCCTAACCATATGATGATTCTTACCCATGTTCTTGGAATTGATATTTCCTTTGGATTAATACATATATGTATATATATATTTCTTTCATATTGCATGTTCATATCTTACTGAGTTTAAGGCTCGCTCTTTTTCTGTGGATTTCAGGTGATAGTGTAGCTCGTTGTCACACCCCAACTCCAGTGGTGCGATGGTCCTGGGGCAAGGGTAGGCTTAAGGCCACCATAAACCCATACAACTCATAAATCATGAATCTCATCATCATTATATAAATTACAACATCATATATTATCATACAATGATCATGTCCATACATATAATTAAACATCAATCATATCTTTTCTATTATCATTTCATATCTTTCTCCTGTTCCTTAATGATCAAAAGATACATCTCACATCACTAAGGAATAAGAGCATCCCAAAAGGTAACGATCATACATCAAAATATACTGGTGTCCTCGAATGACTAACTACGGAGCTCTAGAGTATACTCCCATTATATATTGTGTCATAATACCATTAAATGAATATGCAGAATATCTCAAAAGTTATTACAATAAAACTTCTTGGGAGAATGGATCAAGAAGCTGGATCTTCTTTATTAGCTCCTTCATGATCTATGCTATCACCTGAAATCCACAGAAGAGAAGTGAGCCTTAAACTCAGTAAGATATGAACATTATAAATGAAGAATTTGTATATCGAATCATGGTCATGAAAAAATATCTATACATATAGGTATGAAAGAATCATAAGCTTTTTACTTGAAGGAAACATGGTACTTATAATAATTTGGCTATATCAAATCATGTCATAAAACAAATCATGGTTCATATTTAGAACATAGAATGCCCACAAAGAATGGCATTATCAAATCTCATTTGATAGAACTGATCTCATGTCATAACATACGTATTAGTAGCCTTGCTATCTTAACGTACACACATGCTTGGCCAGGCATGCTCCTAGAGCTCATGTCCCCCTTTAGGTGGAACACTAATAAAAACCCTATCAGCTGGGCTCCCAAAGTGCACAATGGACCAATGAATTTACTCTCATTGGGAAGAGCGTTCTATCCATGGGTCATGGGGTTTCAATCTCATAGGAAGCATATTGATCGCAAGACCATCATCATATCATCATTCAAATTGGGTATAGCAAACAAGATGTATATGAACTTGATCCAAGGAGGTTGATCAAGTCATTCATATTATACAAATATATACGTATATAAATGGATGAACAAATATAAGAATACTTGGTCATATTAATTTCAAAAATGCTAATCAAGTAAGATGTTTATACTTACCTTACTATAATTTCTCTTGAAATTTCCTCTAGCAAATTCCAACTCTATCTCCTTAATTAGTTTGATTTTCTCCTCCTAAAAAATTTCCCCAAATATACAAAATTAGAGTTTTCTCCAAATCAATAATGTTTATCATGATTTCCTAATAATTGATTATCTTAGAGTCTCTATTCTTAATTCCCAACAATAATTTTATTTGTTTCTTAAAGAAAATCTGCATTTAATTTCGGAGTTACTGTTCATGTTACTATTTATGACAGCCTCAACATTCTGATTTCTCCCACATTAATTACCATTAATGACTTCAGATTACTTGTAATAAATTCTATATACCCAATATTAACTATTCTAACCTATAAACTTAAATAAATCTAAAGAAAATAACTTTAGAAGAAAATTTACCTTATTTTCTTCAAACTGAAATTCCTGTGATTACTTGCTCAAATATGATGATTTCTGCCTTAATTTAGAATAATCTAGAAGTCTAATGCATTAATTTGAGTATTAATGCCTTAGAAAATAAAATGAGCTAACTCTGAGAAGAGACTGAATATTAACGAAGAAAGAAAGAAAGGAAAATCATGAAAACGCTACTGGGGTTGCTGGGTTTAAATAGATCACTGCCCAGAAAATACGCTTGCCAGCTCGCCAATCAGCCTCGGCAAAGCTACCTCGTCTAAGCCAGCTCGCCATTCCCACTTCGCATTTCCCAGCTCGCACTTTCTAACTCGCCAAACTTGATTCGACAATGCCACTTCGCTATTCTAGCTCGCATATGCTGTCTCGCCAGACTCTCCTCGCGAACTCTTCCTTGCATATGCCACTTCGCCTCTTCGCCTCTTCGTTTCTTCGCAAACTTCCACTTTGCACATTCCCTCTTCGCATAATGCCTCTTGGCATAATGTCTCTTCGCCAATTCCTCTTTGCCAAACCTCTTCGCTAAATCCTCTTCGCCAAACCTCTTCGCCAAACTCTCTTCGCCAAACCTCTTCGTCAAATCCTCTTCGCCAAACCTCTTCGCCAAATCCTCTTCGCCAAACCTCTTCGCTAAATCCTCTTCGCCAAACCTCTTCGTCAAATCCTCTTCGCACATGCCACCTCGGCTATCTCACTTCCCCACTTCGCATTTCCGGCTCGCAAAATGCCACTTCGCATTTTGCCGGCTCACCACACCAAAATTTCTCTAAGTTAAAACCTTTGCTGGACATCTCACACTTAACCAGCTTTCAACTGAGCTACAAATATCGAAACTTACTAATTCTTTCTGACACTTAAAATAAATATGTAGAGACACAACATATCAAAATTTCAAATTATAAAGACTAACACACAGACCATGGTGACTCTCTAAAGGTCACGCAGACTTACTGACTTAGAATCTCTCCGAATAGACCTGAGAAAATCCACTCTCTACTGAGATATACTTATCAAAAAATTCTAAAATTTTACATCCAACATCACAACACACAAAAAATATTTTTCATGTTTATATCTTTAGCTAATTCTATCTCAGTCATTCCCAGTAAATTCAAACAAACACTGACTTCCTGCAGAAATATTCAACCAGACCAGCTTTGCTTAAATAGACATAACTCATCACTCACATAGAATTTTGCCAAACAATTTTACAGGATTATATTTAAGACATAACTCACAATTTTTATGTTTTAAACTTTATCAAATTATGTCTTTAAGATTATGAAATTAATCCCACAAAATCCTACAACTGCAAAGATTAAAATTTCTGAAATTCTCAACATTCACATTTAAAATTAATTAATTCTCCAAACATACAAAATTAATAAAAACACTAGAAAAATGGCAGATATAACAACAATCTATAGAAAACTATCATAAATCCCCAAACTAAACCTATTTGCCTAGAACACTTGGAGCTTCTAGAATCTTTATGTATACCAAAAGTCTATAAGTTTTTACATGGATATCAATAATTATTCGTGGAAGAAGGAAGGGCAAGAACCTAATTATACCAATCTACCTTACACTTGAAAAATGTTAAAAGGAAAAAGTGAGTAAAAACTCAATGAGTAGATAATATGTTATCATATTTTTAAAGTTCAAGGTGCAAGATAGGTTCATAATAATAGTATTAGTTTTATAAAACTTGAAACATATAATTAACATGGATAACATGGATAAAGTAGCAAGATAAAAATAAAATACAAATTAGGATTAGTAACAGAAATCAACATGATACATGACATGATAAACATGAATACTTTGCCTTATTACTTTATCATGAAAACATATGACTGATTAGGTACTTACGTCCTAGGGCAAATGGCCCTTAGGTGGAACCCTGAAAAATTTGGCTCTATCAGGTAAGCTACTATGCGTGTATAACCTAATAGCACCCTCATCAATGGAGGATTTCTGCCATAATGCTTGTAAGGTTCATTCAATAATGGTATGAAAAAGAAATTAGGTTTTAACATGTTATATAGTCCAAATTGCCAACATAGAAAATAAATCATGGTAAATTATTAACATGAGGAACTTGAAAGGTTCATGAGATAAGTAATCAAGCTTGTACATAGTTTATGTGTCATATATTAGGAACACAAATATAATAACATATCATCTACTCACCTTTAGATTTAGGAGTTTAAGTTATCCTATTTAATTCTTCACTTTCCTCTTAGTTTGAATGATATCCAACATTTACATGTCCTTCATGTGGAGCTTTATGAATCACATGAAAATACAAATATATAATCCTTGTTATTCTTAAATTTATAAATTTACAATATTGCATACATCAACTTAAATAAATTTAATTTCCTTTAATTTCTCTATGACTTTGTTTAAATTTCTAACTTAAGTGTATGCTGTATAAGACAAAATCCTTAAAATTCCTATAAATTCAAAACTAATTCTTATTGTAACAACTTATCTAACCTTGAACTAAACTAATTTAATCAATTCCCTAACTAATTCCTACCACCATGTATCCTAGGGTTTCCTATACACTTGAAATCCTAGTCCAATTAAATGCCAATTATAGTGTTTAATTGAAGTAGAATTTTTTTTTTTTATATTTTTTAAGCTTAGAATTGAAATTGAACGCATGTAGATAAAGAAAGATTCATTTTACTATTCATATTACTATTCATTCAAAAATACCAAACATGAAATTCATGGATTAAAGCTAGTTTTCTTGGTTTTAATCGATGTATCTTGCTTCCTCTATGCCCAAATCATTATTTATGTTCAAGTTATATTAAAAAAACAGGTGTACGACATAGAGACTTACTAATTTGAGGTTGCCATGGTTGATAAAAAGCAAGATGTTACAATTTTTTTTATTAGATTCTTAACTTGATTGATGATGGTTGTTTTAAGTGTTAGTTTGATGCTAGAGTAGGATAATTTGAGCTTAAAATAGATTAAAATAATGGGATAATGAGTTGAAAACCTTGGGAGAGACTTAGAAGGAGGTAAAGAAAATGAATTGTCTAGAAATTTTGTGACAAGCAATAGAAAAAAATAGCAAACTTGGGTTGGGTTGCAGGTTGTCTATTTATGAGCTTGATATATTTTCCAACCCTATTTTGATGCCTTTTTATTTTCAGAATGGATATGATGTCTGAACGAAAGTTTTAGGATTTTCTTTTATCTTTCCATTCGCATATTATTTCCTTAGAAATTCATTTTCTAAATATGTCAAGTGCCCTTAATAATCCATTATGTTAGAACTTTTAACTTTTAAATTTTGTACTTTTCAAAGTTTTTCATTACTTTTCATGCATGAAACTATTCCAAACTTACCAAATGAGTCTTAATTCATTTAAAACATTTTTAAACTATTAAATCCTAATTTTACATGGTCCAAATTCACTTTTAATTATGTTTAATTTAATATGCAATTAGGATTTCACATGCACATAAACATAATGTAGATTAGTTTTGCTATTTTAAGGACTTTGTAGCTTATGATTCTTAACTTTGATATTATTACCACTCTAATTCACTTATAAAATTTATATTTCATATCTATTAAAACTAGATTTTAGTTTTCACCAAGCTAAGCTATTCATACATATAGTTGTTTAACTAACTCACCTAACTTTAGGATTTTATGAACATTTACTTGCTTAATCACTAAAAGTAATTTAATTATCTATTGGTTCATCTATGATTGATTTCTCATTCCAAACTAGGCTCTTATATTATAGTCTTAGAATTCCTCAAATATAGAAGGTGTTACATTAGGTACCTCCCACAATGAGAATACACATCAAACGCTTAATAATGTCGTCCATTCATGCTTTATGAGTAACAATTATCCATATATGTATATCACATAAATCTTAACTTAGTGTATCACATCTTAAGTTCAATCTATCCATATCATACTAGATCATACATCAAGGACTAGCTCATTTAACCTACATGCATATAGTATGAAACATAAAACTTATTAAATTATATGTATGGGGAACATACATATATGTATATATAAGAGTTGATGCCATTAATCCAAGGAACCTTAACTTGTTTAGCTCACTAATAACAAAGGATGAAGGATCAGGGGTATTACTTTCTTCTCTACTTAAAAAAAATAGTCTTAGAATTTTGAGTAAAGACTTATCTTAAAAGTTGAATAGGTGAGGATATTGAGTTTCATATCTTGCTTACTCTCCCAACATTTTCATAATTCATAAATCCTTAACAAATTCACTAAATTTATATATTGAACCTTAATTGAAGTATGGTAAGAACTTCAAATTCACATGATTCCATAATTCTTACCTTTCCAAAGGAAAATCATTCTTATACAAATTTTAATAGCATATTATCAAGCTTAATTGTCACGACCCGTTCCCGCAGTCGGATCGCGACGGTCCTAGGGCACGGGAGATGCCAATGGCGACCGGCACCCGTAGAACCCAGTATCAATCACATTCACAATATACATATATATTTATCATAGCGGAATAAAACTTATCCATTATTTGTTACACATGGCATATCTATGCATATATATACATATATCCAATCAATCATAAAACACTATTCATTCTGAAATACTATCTCATATATCCTCATAAACATATATATATTTGTTAATGTCCTAGCTAACCCATACATACCCCATGGAGTAGCTAGATATGAACATCAAAATACAGAGTACAAAATATCTATATATACATCAGTAATGCTGGCAGAAATCCCTGGATGACGAACGACAGGATTCTGCAATCTACTCCTCTCCTAAAATAAGGAAACAATGAGAGGGTGATTGTCACACCCCAACTCTAGTGGTGCGACGGTCCTAGGGCAAGGGTAGGCTTAAGGCCACCATAAACCCGTAGAACTCACAGATCACTATACTCATAAATGCCAAGAATATAACATCATAAATTTCCATGTTCATACATATAATCAAGG
>CANXYC010973138.1:0-10168 GCA_948193065.1 Aleurites moluccanus
AATATCCAATATCCAATATCAATCAAAAGTTTATGTCTAGGATAAATTCATAAATCAAGGGAAATAAAATTTGGTAATCAAATCAGAAATATTAATGAAGAAAGGTTATATAACAATAAATGGTTTAATTTAGAAAGATAACATAAGATAGGTTCAAAGAAAATCAAAGGGTGAGTCAATGGTGTGAGATTCGGCCATTTGGGGTTTTTCCTAAATGGTCTCCAATAATTAATTAGGCAATTCCAATAGAATAAATGATGCATGTAGAACTCACCTCAATTTTCTAATAGCCAATAACTTAGCCAAATTCACCAATTTCCTCCAAAATCCCCAATTTAGCTACTTTGAGAATTCAGTTTCCAAAATCTACAATTTCACATTAAATTAGTCATCAATTTATTGTTCTCTTATACCCAATTAGCAAATTCCATCATCAATTTTTGAATGCAATCACTAGCCTACCATATCATATTTTAAAATTCCATATAACCCTAGAGTTTAGGGATTTCAATTATTTAGTGTTAATCTATGTAAAATAACACTAAACCCATTTATTCTAACCTAAATAATATCTATTAGATTAATAAAGTCCAACAAATAATCACTTACCTCAATTGAGTGTCAATGGCAGAAATTATTCTTCTCTGCCTCAAGCTTATTTTCCAGCTCACTCCATAAGCTAAAAATGGAATGTGATAGTCACAAAATATCTCTTTTGGTTTACACGAATTTTTCCCAGAAATTTGATGGAGAAAATCGTGAAATCTGATGAAAAAGATGAAGAAACAGTGTTCTGCTCTTCCTTGGAGAAAATACGAGCACGATAGAACAGATAAAAGAAATAATAGGTTTAAGTGTTTTTAAGTTTCTCAGTTACTGCCTCTTTAATAAAGGCTACTGCCTCAGCAACGGAATTAATTAAATTCCGCTCCGCTATTTCAAATCCGTTGTTCCAACTCGCGAGTTTGCCAGCTCGCCAATCCCAGCTCGCCAATGCTTCCTCGCATTGCCTGCTCGTAATTCCACTTCGCATAAGCCAGCTTGCCTATGCCGGCTCTCATATGCCTCTTCGCACTTTGCTCTTTGCATTTCCTCTTCGCCTTTCCTCTTCGCCTTTCCTCTTCGCATTTCCTCTTCACCTTTCCTCTTTGTCATTTCCTCTTCGCCTTTCCTCTTCACCATTTCCTCTTCACCTTTCCTCTTCGCCTCTTCGCCTTTCCTCTTCGCAATGCCAGTTTGCCATTGCCTCTTTGCAATGCCGGCTTGCCACTTCCTCCTTCACATTTCTTCTTCGCGAGGCCAACTTGGCAAGGCCTTTTCGCAAGGCCAGCTCGGCAAAGCCACCTCGCCTGTCCAGCTCGCCAATGCTGGCTAGGAAACTACTTAACCTAATTTACGCAAATTCGCTACTGACCTGAAATTTTCTAACTTCCCGCACTTAGAATATTTTTACCAATTTAGGAACTCAATCTATCAATCAATATTATACTCTAATATTTTTCCATTCCCATTTACAATCATTATTTGAAATAATTAAATAAGTAAAAATCATACTTATTGCAAAATAATTAATTAAGCCAATTAAAATTTAAAATTTTACACACCCATATATATTCCAAAATGGCATATGAAAAATGGTAGGTATTATGCATGAGAATGAAGCCTTAAAGGCTAAAATTGATGCTTATGATAAGTCTTTGGCTATGTCTTGCAATGGCAAAGACAAACTAAATGAGATTCTTAAATCTCAAAGTGTTAAGCCATCCATATCCAAAACCAAGACATGTTGCTCCACATCACAATTACCTTGTGAGCTCCTTAAGAAGAATATAACCAAGGCAAAGGGTAAACAAAGACCCTTATTTGTATGCATTATACCCCATTATAATCATAATGTGCAATGATTTTATTATGGCAAATTTGGTCATAAATATCATAGATGCCATGTTAGAAAAATACATCTAGGATATAACTTTGTGAATGCTCCTTTTGCTAACCCCTAAAGACCCAAAAGAAAATGGGTACCAAAAATGTATTCTTCATACTCTTATCTGTAGAAATTTATGAGGAAGAATGTTAGAGCAAAAAGGATTTATCTTCCCCCACATAAAAGTTATGGTGCAAACAAGCTCATGCTTATAGAGCATGTGGAAATGGAAGGGCACATAGGCCATACACCAAGGGATATGAAGCTTTCAATAATTGGAGAAGCTCATATGAGAGAAGGCACTACCAATGGAGCAATGGTAGCAAGTCTCAATAGAGGAGAGCTTGGTAAAGATAAGTATACCTTCAAACCTCCTTTGCAATTCAAATAAAAGGCAAGCTTTGAAATTGATTAAATTGCATATTTGAATATGTTTGAATATTTCATTTGGTATCATGCTTGAATGTGTTTGATGCATTCATTCAATGAGAAAGGGGGAGAAAAAAAATTATTTTTTTTATTTTGATGATGTTTGTTACTTTGATGATCCCTTTAGCACTCCTTCAATGTTTTTGATTAATTAAGGGGGAGAAAGTTTTATAATTTCAATTGGTATCATTTTTATGATGTCATTTCATTTAGTTTCCCTATAGTACTTTAATTGGTGTAAATTATTTTTTAAAAGGGGAGAACTTGACCTTTTTAATGATATCAAAAAAGGGGAGAAGTTTGTACAAGTGTTTGCATTTCATTGGTATTTATTTATATGAGCTATTTTGTTTAAATATTTGAACACTTGTATACATGGTTTTGTTATCATAAAAAAGGGGAAGATTGTTAGCCCTTTTGGACTTGCTATTAATTTTGATGATAACAAAACATGTTAATTGTGTTAATTATGCTAACAATTTGTTTAAGTTGGTCAAGGCATGAGAAATTAGGACCAAAGATTATTTATAGGATTAACACATTTTGTAATAATACATATGCTAAGGGGGAGTATATTTGAAGATTGCAACTTTTTAAAAATTAAGTTAAAAGTTGTTAGATGTTGGTGTGTCACAGGTGCTACCACTTATAGTCGCGAGTATGAATTTAGGAACAAGGTTGATCACAGGTGCGACAAAGTCAGTCACAGCTTTGAAAAACTTCAGGTCGCGGGCGTGACGCATTCTAGTCGCGGGGGCGAAATTAAATTGAGAATTTCTAAAAACATCTAGTAGCCTCAAGATGAATAGTGTCTCTCCAATTCTAGGGGCAACGCATGGGAGTCACTGGCGAGACAAATATAGTCACGGGCGTGACTCACACGAAAACTAGCAGTTGGAAAAAGCTGTCACTACACTTTTTGGCATTAATTGAAGCATAACAGCTATAGTTCATCCAAAACTTTAAATATGAGTTGATGGTAAGTTTAAAAACAAGAGAATAACCAAGAGAACAATAATTGAGAATATTTTCCATCAATTCATTTATGTTTATGGGTTAAAGAGCCTATTTTCTATAAAATAATTTTTGTGAGTTTTAATTATAAATCTTTGAGTAGGTTAAGACTCATTGATTATTTGAGAGATTGAAAAAAAGTAAAAGGAGATTTTCTTCTTCTCATCTTTTATATTTTTATTGGGTTTAAGTGTGAACCATTGAAAACACTTGTATAGGTTTGAGTGTGAGCCTTTGAGAAAACACTTGTAAAGGTTTGAGTGTGAACCTGTAAAATACTTGGGTTTGATCTTGTACCCATAAAAGGGTCGATTAAAGGAACTCTCAAGTGTGATCTTGAGGAGTGGATGTAGGCAAGGTTGCCGAACCACTATAAATTCTTGTGTTCCTTCTTCTTCCCTTTCTTTCCTTCAATTAAATTTTTAATTTGTTGTTAATTCTGCAAACAACCAATTCACCCCCCCCCCCCCTCTTGGTTGCCAAAGGGACTTACAATTTGTAGTGTCATTCTTTATGGGTATTCATATATTAAAGAAACAATGATCATTCACGTTATGATTCTTTATGCCATGATTCTGATAATCTCTGTCCTTATGATATTCTAAAATTATATTGAATATATGTTCAAGTTCATACTTATCGTCTATATATTTGTGATACTTCTAAGCATTAGTGTAGTTTATATCTTACTGAGTTGAAGGCTCACTCCTCTTCTGTGGATTTCAGGTGATAGTGTAGCTCGAGAAGAAGCTAACATAGAAGACATAGCTTCTTGATTTATTCCTCCAAGAAGACTTTATGTAATTCTTTTGATATATATATATATTATTTTATGTTATGGCATTTATATATATGAGGAGTATACTCTAGAGCTCCGTAGTTAGATGTCGAGGATAATTTTATTTTGATGTTTGAATTGATACATTGTGAGTTACCCTTGTTCCTTATTGATGTGGGATGTATCTTTTGATTGGTAAGAAACAAGAGAAAATCATATGATGATGTAAGAAAATGTATGAATAATGATGTAATATCTGCCATTTTTGTTGTATTTTATTTATTGTATACTTGAAGAATTAATTAATTTAAGGTATGAATGTTTTGAGTAGATGCAGTAAATTTCTAATTGCAGGAATTTGTGAGGTTGATTGTATGTTCTTAAAGAATTAATTTGGTAAAGTGTAAGGCATAAGAGTTGTGGATTTATGTTTCATCTTCAATGTTGTAAAATGGCTTGGTTGAATTCTGTGTGTGTGAGGAGTTATGTCTCCTTGAGCATGACTTGTCTGGTTTAGCATTTCTGCAGGAAGTCTGTGTCTGTTTTAAATTTCTAGGAATGACGGAGGCCGTTTGAGCCAAAGGTGTAAACATGAGAAATGTTCCTTTGTGTGTTGTGATATTGGCTGTAAAATTTCAGGAATTTTCGATAAGTATAACTCAATGGAAAGTAAAATTTATCAGGTCTGTTCAGATGGATTTTGGGGTAGTAAGTCTGAGTGTTTAGAGAGTCACCATGATCTGTGTAGTTGCCTTTGTAATTTAAATTTTGGATATGTTAAGCCCCTGCATGTTTATTTTTAGTGGCAAAAAGAATCAGGAAGTTTGGATGTTTGTAGCTCATTTGTGAGCCGGCTAAGTGTAAGTTGTCCAGGTAAGGTTTCAGCTCAGCAGAGATTAGTGTTAGCAAGCCGGCAAATGCGAGGTGGCATTTGCGAGCCGGCAATGCGAGTTAGCGAAGTGGCATATACAAAGAGGAATTTAGCGAAGAGAAAAACGTGAGGTGGCATTTTGCGAAGAGGGAATGTGCGAAGTGCCAATTCGAGAGCAGAGTTTGGCGAAGAGGGAGATAGGCGAAGTGAGTTGGAGAAGAGGCGAAGAGGCATTGCCGAGGCGGCATATGCGAGGAAGAGTTTTCAAGGAGAGTTGGCGAGGTAGCATATGCGAGGTGACATGTGCTAGCTGGATTAGCAAAATGGCATTGCCATATCAGTTTGGCGAGCTGGGAAGTGCGAGCTGGGAAATGAGAAGTGGGAATGGCGAGCTGGCTTATGTGAGGTAGCATTACCGAGGTAGGTTGGCGAGGTGAGCTTGCGAGTAGGATTTTGGGCAGTGGCCTATTTAACCCAGTAGCCAGTAGCGTTTTCTTCACGATTTTCATTTTTCTTTCTTCGTTCTTCTTTTGTCTTTTCCAGAATTGTTCCATTTCTTGTCTAAGGCATTAATATTAAAAATTATTGCATTAGATCTCTAGATTAGAAAATTTCAAGATAGAAATTGTCAAATTCAAGCAGAATATTTCAGTACATCAGTTTTTGGAAAAATAAGGTAAATTTTCTTAAAATGACAATTCTTGTTAGATTAATAAATTCTGATGGTTAGAATAGTCAATTAAAGGTATATAAGCATTTTAAGATTATACATTGTAATTAATATTGGAGAAATATGAATTAATGGACTGTCATGAATGGTAACATGAACAGTAAATTCGAATTAAATGCAGATTTTTCTTTAAGAGATGAATTAATTGATGATTCGGAACTAAGAATAGAAACTCTAAGATGGTTAATTATTAAGAAATCATATTGAATATTATTGATCTAAGGAAACCCTAATTTTTGTATATTTGGGGAAAATTTTCTTAGGAGGAGAAAATCAAAGAAATTAAGGAGTTTAGAGTTGAGCAAATTGCTAAAAGGAATTCGAGAGTAAAAGTGTGTTTAGGTAAGTATGAACATTGCAATTGTTTAATATTTCTTTGAGATGATATGACCGAATATTCATAATGCTAAACCCTATGATGCTTGCATATTTGATATTATATCATTGAGCTATTAATTGAAATTTTATGATAACCTAAAAACCGAGATTTCTCACTTATTCGTGTGATTACCGTATATATGTATATAATGTGAGTGGCTTGGTCAATTTTCTTGGATCAAGTTCACATGATTCCTACTTGCTTATTACTTGTTAAAAGTGATTAAAATTGTGATATCTGTTGATGGTCTAGTGACCAATATATTTCTTGTGAGATGAAACCATATGACCCTATAGATAGAACACTCTTTCCAATGAGAGTAAATTCATTGGTCCATCGTGTACTTTGGGAACCTGGTAGGGTTACTATACCAGTGTTCCACCTAGAGGGGACTACGAGCTCTAGGTGTATGCCTGGCCAAGCATGCATTTGCGATAAGGTAGCAAGGACTACTGATGCGCTCTGTTGTGATAGGTAGCATGGCTACTGATGCACTCTGTAGTTCTACCATGATATTTGATAGTGCTATTAGATCGTGAGCACTTATGTTTCTTGTAAGCCTAACCACTTTCTAATTTGTACCCAAGTTCTTGAAACTGCTATTTCTTTTGGATTATATATGTATATGTATTTCTTTCTTATTGCATGTTCATATCTTACTGAGTTGAAGGCTCACTCCTCTTCTATGAATTTTAGGTGATAGTATAGCTCGTGAGGGAGCTAGTACAGAAGATCCAGCTTCTTGACTCATTCTTCCAAGAAGCCTTCATTGTAATTATTTTGAAATATGATTATGTATATTCATTGAATGGAATTATGACACAATATGTATTGGGAGTATACTCTAAAGCTCCATAGTTAGTCATTGGGGACGATAATATTTTAATATATGATTTATTGGGTTACTCTTGTTCCTTAGTGATGTGGGATGCATCTTTTGATCAGTAAGGAACAAGAGGAAATTATGAAATGATATAAAAAGGAAGATATGAATTATGCTTATATTGATCATAGAAATGATTATTGTATGATAAATATATTTGATATGAATGTGTAATATAAATGAGATCCAAGATAATGGGAGTTCTACGGGTTTATGGTGGCCTTAAGCCTATCCTTGACCTAGGACCATTGCACCACTGGAGTTGAGGTGTGACAGAGGTGGTATCAGAGCTATAGGTTTATAATCCTTAGCCTAAAAGATAGATAGAGATGCATAAGCAGTAGTATAAGTATTGATTAAGATAACTACGGAGTATAGGAGTTGTGTCTCGTCCAATTGTGTCTTCCTTTGGTATATATATCTGCTTTAAGTATGCATAGTGAGTCTGATAATGTTTGTTCTTCTTATCAGTATCGAGATGCCTCCGTGTCGTGGTAGAGGATGAGGTCGAGGCCATCCTAGGCGGGATCTACCTTCTGAAGAAGGTTCTGTAGGCGGTAATGGAGGTGATGAGGTTCCTCCTATGCCTCCAGTGGATGTGGCTCATATGGCACAGCAGTTAGGCCAGCTGTAGAGGAACTATGCAATGATAGTTGAGTTTATTACTCAACAAAGGCAGCAGCAGGTACCTCCAGTGCAAGTTCCAGAAATCCCTGTTTCTTCGGTAGTTCCACCACCGGTAATGTGTCAAGAGGAAAAGGTATCCTTTGAAAGGTTTCTCAAGCTCAAGCCCTCAGAATATAAAGGGGAAGTGGATCCTACCGATTTCTTAGAAGAAATTGAAGAGAAAGTGCAGATTCTAAGGATACCTGACAGAAGAGCCATAGCGTTTATAGGTTATCTGATGAAGGCTGAAGCAAAAGACTGGTTCAAGAGAAGCATTTATGGTATGCTTCGGGATAATGAAGAGTTATTTTGGGAGAGATTCAAAGAATTAGTGTTGAATTAATTTCTTCTTGAGAGTGTGAGGGAAGCTAAATCCCTAGAGTTCGAGAGATTGGTTCAAACCCCTGGCATGAGTGTCTCAGAGTATGCCAGGAAGTTCAGTCGACTTAGTAAGTTTGCTCCTGCTTTGGTGCCTACAGAAGCGGCACGGATTCAACGATTCCACAGAGGATTGGTGGTGGCTCCATTGTTTAAACTTCTAGCTACTCTGGAATTTGATTCTTATTCCATGTTGGTGGACAAAGCTCGGATAATAGAGAATAGGGAGATGGAAGCCAGATCAGAGAGGGTTGAAAAGAAGAAGTTCAAGGCTGATAATTCGTCCAAGCCAGATAGTTGGATGAAGACTATGATAGTGGCCCATCAGTCAACTTCCCGAAGTGGGTATAGAGGACCTTCAGGGAGACTACAGCAGAGTAGGACTACCCCTGGGCCTACTTCTCAGATGAGTCAGGGATTAGCTAGCTTTGCATCACCCAGGACTCCTAAACCTATGTGTCCTTCATACGGCAAATTTCATAGTGGACTTTTCCATTATGCATCTTGAGCTTGTTTCAGATGTGGACAACAAGGTCACTTTCTCAAGAATTGTCCATAGCCACCCTTTGGAGGTAGACCTCAGTCTTCGGTACAGATGAGCAGAGAGAGGAGCATCAGTCAGCAGCCATGGGGAGGTAGAGGTATTTTGGGCAGGACTGTTGAGGCTGGCAGAGGATCAGGTCAGCATGAGGCTCAGGCTTCAGGATCAACTCCTAGGGGTAGAGAAAGAGGGAGAGTTTTTGCTTTAGCTCAGCATGAAGCCCAAGCATCCAACACAGTGGTTACAGGTATTCTTTCGATTCAAGCCTTGAATTCTAGAGTATTGTTTTATTCGGAAGCTACGCATTCATTTGTATCATCTTATTTTGCTAAGAAGCTACATGTGCCTTGTAAATTGCTTAATAGTGTGTTGGTCGTTTCTACTCCTTTGGAAGAGGAGATTGAAGTTCAGAACTTCTATCCATCCTGTGTGGTTAGCATAGGTGGCAAAAGCTTGAATGTGGATTTGATTGAATTACCAGTGTTGGAGTTTGATGTGATATTGGGCATGGATTGGTTGTCCAAGCACTATGCCATTATAGATTGTAATAGGAAGAAGTTTGTCTTTAAACCACCTTCGGGTGAGGAATTTGAGTTCCCAGGAGAGCGGAGCGAAGTGCCATACAATGTAATATCTGCCATTGGAGCAAAAAGGTTATTGAGAAAGGGTTGCCAAGGGTATTTGGTTTATGTCCGGGATTCTAGTAAGGAAGTGAAAGGCTTGGAATAGATTCCAATAGTCAATGAGTTTTCGGACGTATTTCCTGAAGAATTGCCTGGTTTGCCACCGGATAGAGAGATAGAGTTCGGTATAGAGTTGCTACCAGGCACAAGTCCAATTTCTATTCCTCCCTACCGTATGGCACCAGTTGAGTTGAAAGAATTGAAGACTCAGTTGCAAGATTTGCTTGATAAATGATTTATTAGACCCAGTAGTTCACCGTGGGGAGCACCTGTACTCTTTTAAAGAAGAAGGATGGTTCTATGAGGCTATGCATAGACTACAGGCAACTCAACAAGGTAACTATCAAGAATAAATATCCTTTCCAGAGAATAGATGATTTATTTGATCAGTTGCAAGGTGCAAGTCATTTCTCCAAGATAGATTTGAGGTCGGGATACCATCAATTGAGAATTCGGAATGAGGATGTATCGAAGATAGCATTCCGGACTAGATATGGACACTATGAGTTCTTAGTGTTGCAATTTGGATTGACTAATGTACTAGCTGCATTCATGGATTTGATGAATAGGGGGTTCAGGCCATTCTTGGACAAGTTTGTCATTGTGTTTATTGATGACATTCTTGTATATTCTAAGAGTAAAGAAAAGCGTGAAGAACATCCTAGAATTGTGTTGCAGACTTTGAGAGAGCATCAGCTATTTGCCAAATTTTCGAAGTGTGAATTTTGGCTTGAGAATGTAGGCTTTCGGGGGCATATAATGAGCAAAGAGGGGATTAAAGGTGATCCTAGGAAGGTTGATGTCACAGCCCAACTTGAGAGCCATGACGGTCCTAAGGTACGGGTGTTGCTTATGCTACCAGTACCACGAAAAACCCATATAACTATAC
>CANXYC010973250.1:0-20432 GCA_948193065.1 Aleurites moluccanus
GGGTTTATTTTTCCATATAACCTTCAAATAATTTAAATAACACCATTTAGATTCACTTATTTTCTTTTCTCTCTTTATTTATAATGCTAAATCCATAAAAACTCGAAGGGGTTGTGAAATGACCATTTTACCCCTAATTCACAAAAATTTCAAAATTTCCCGATTTCTTCCTAGCAACCCTAAAATCACTTCTATGGCTAAAATCAAGTCATATAACATGCATATATATCATTTTCATGCATTAATTTATTATATAAACATGTTCAAAAGAAAGGAAAAATTTCCCTCTAAATCCCCCCTTAAGGGTTCCTAAAGGGGTTTAGGTCGAGGTGTTACAATTTCATACATAATGTTGAAAAGGGAAGCATTGATCTTAGGAATCCAAGCATATTGGTGAGCCATTGTTGGAGTTTGGAGTGAAAAATAAGGAGCATGAAAGGTGTATTTATAGTGTTGAAGGAAGAAGTTCAAGTCCTTTTGGGAAAAGGAGTTAAAAAAGGGTGCCAAAACCAAAAAGGAAACAAGAAAAAGGACTAAAAAATTGGATGCCCAAAGGACAAGGGACATATGGCCTTAGTAGGGCCACATGGCCCTAGACCCTTGGGACTTGTTTTTGGTGGGCTTTTTTCAAATCCTAATTCATTTGGGATTAATTTTAATGCAGATTTTGGCAAGATTTAGGAAGATTTTCCAATAGTTTTAAGGATTCAACATGATTGAAAAGTGAAGTATGATTAATTCCACTTGGGGGCTTGTTTGGACATACAACAATTCATGGAAGACAAAAAATAAGTGATTTTATCAATGGAAAGTTGTTACAAGATACAAAGTGGACATTACAATTAATATACTGCAGAATCCTCTCCATCACTCTCCTCCTCCATTTGATAATTCGGAAGTGTGGAGGTACTTCTTCTTAGGTGAGCTAAGATGGGGTTGGGAATGGTCCGATCCACTTGACAACTTGACGATGCTCCAAAGGCTACTTTAGACTTTTCTTTCCATTTCTTCTTCTTCTTCTTCAATGAAGCTTACAACTTGAAACATTTAAAGATCATTACTCATGCATGACATGAATGCATATGTTTGCTAGAATACGATGATATTTCTTACAATTGTCTTACTTATTTTCCTTGATAGATTAGAGATGTAGTTTTTAGCGGCGTTAAGAGATTTTTGTAGCTTTTTAGTCGTATGCCTTGGAACCTTGGAGATTGCCTTAGGTTGCATGTTTAGAGGAATACATGAGAAAGAAACAGAAGAAGGAAAATCACTTACATGAGTGGTATTAGGCATAAAGAAAGCCACCGGTGGCATAGCCTCAATAGGAAGTTGTTCTTGGATGAAATTTTCATATTATTCATGGTCATGATGCCTAAATTCACTAGGTTTTAAACATCACCTAGAATAGTCTTCGAATGGGAAATTACCATATCCGTATGGAATGATGGACGAGAAGAACTAGCAAAGTCCCCTAGAGCCCACTTTCTAGTACAAGTTTGGGAACTTGAGGGACCGTGAGATAATAGGAGGGATCCTAGAAGATGGGAAGAAATTAAGTCATAGTAATCTTTACTATCATTAGAAGAAGAGAAGTCAGGTCTATAATCTTTTCCACTCAGTGCTTCTTTAAGTTCCTATCCCTCCAAAGATGTAGTGCAATACATGGAAAAGGGAGGTGAAATAGGAACTTTCCTATCTTCCAACCCTAGAAACCAAGCATAAGTTCTTTCATCAATAAACCATTCAAGAGTTAAGGGACCCTTAAGAAGAATCCTTAAGTGGGTAAGGTAAGCCGCATATTGAAGGAAGGAAGGAAATCGCTCAACTTCATCCCATGGATGGTACCAAATATATAAAAGAGAGAAAATAAAGAAGTTCACCACAAAGAACTTGGGAAAAATGAAGAATTTATAGATGAATATCTTACCTCATCCCAAGAGAGAGAGTTGAGTTGTTGTCTATATGATGAAATAGGGATCTTTAGATAGTTTTACTCCTAATCCAAGCCTTGCCCCTACGGAAGCAATCACTTGGGGAAAACTCCTCCATTTCCTCCTCATCATCATAAGAGTAAAGAATCTTTAGAGTAACTTTTTGAGAAAAAGGAACTTGAAAATATTGAGTTCATGTCACAACCCGTTTTCGGATTGTGACGGTCCTAGGACACGGGAGATGCAAATGGCGACCGACATCCGTATAACCTAGTATCACATACATAATCTATAATCCACAATATATTATCCATTCTGTAATTTATTCTGTAATTTATTGCAAATGGTTGTATTAATCCACATATCAAATAATATCATCATCATATATCACATAATATCATCATAAAATATATACATGCTCATTTTCTAGCTAACCCATACATATCCCATGGAGCAACTAGATTATGAAGATCAAAAATGTAATACAAAATAGAATATATACATCAATGACTGTAGAAAAAATCCTTGGATGATAGACGACAGGATTCTGCAGCCTACTCCTCCCCTGAAATGGGTAAACAATGAAAAGGTGAGTATATATGATACTCAGTGAATCTATATGCATCAATAATAAAATAGTTAGCAATAATGGAGTAAAAGTATCAATAATACAGTTATAGTGTATAGAATCGATATCGATTATAGAATAGCTAAGGAATACAATATAGGCTCGGTATCATATAGAAAGACAGATAAATGGATGAACTGTATGAAATCATACAATCTCCAGTAATCAGTATGGACCGTATGCGAACATATAGGTCACTAGTAGCATATCAGTATCAGTGAGCATAAGACTGATCAGGTCTTATGGCCAGGACCATAACCCCTCCTAGCTAGGGCATCAATAATACAGTGTGCACATCACTGACAGTAGTTTTCCACTACCCTGTCGGGTCGGTAGCTCTATTAAGCCACATAAGGATCAATATCAAGAAACAACATATCAATAAAATACCATTATGCAACAATGGCATCCTCCAGATCAATAAGTCCAATATCAGTCAATCAATTATCATTAGGGTTCATGGCAATGTAAAAGATGACATATAAACAATGATACATGGTATGGTATTCAACAAAGGCTTGGAACAAAAGTTGGTTCGGTGACGAAAATCGGCAGGCCAATTGGCATGCTAACGTCGTTGGTGACAATGGCAATAAAATGTTAGACCTATGGAATACAAAACTATAGGCCAAAGGCAAATGAACTAGGTATTTCATGAAACACATAGTGAGCATACAATGGCAAGCCAATAGGTTAGGTTTAGGTGCAAAATTGAGCTGCCCAATTCAACCAACATCAAGCTACATTATTAGTAATGGTATAGGCATCAAAGAAACATAATTAAACAACATCAAATGAGATCAAATTGGCCATGAAAAACCAAGCAAAATCAAAGGGCATGAATAGTGAATATGGTTCGGCCAAGGTTGGTTTTTTACAACAAGGTTCCAATTCCAATTTTAACACAAATGACATATTATTAGATGCAAAATAGACTCACCTAATGCTTCAAATAGCCTTGAACAAGCCAATTCCACTCAAATTCTCCAATGAAGCCCTAAGGCACATCTTTGTCAAATATTGTGTTCTACATCAAACAAACCACCAATTAATCATCTATTCATATGCAATTAACATATTCTAACATCAATTAACAAAGTCTAATACTAAATCACTTAACTCATTCTTACAACTTCAACCTAGATAGTAATATTAGGCATTACTATCAATTAGCATCAATTGATGCAATTAACCACTAAACCCATCAAATTCACCATCCAAATCAACCAAATAAATAATAAAACTAAACAAAACAACTTCTTACCAAAAAGAAGTGAAGTGGTTGAATCCTTTCCCTCCAAATATCTTGAAATTCTTCAAATTTCCAAACAATCTAATGGATAGAAAAGGTAGAGTAAAGATTAAACTCCATTTTTCTATGAATTTCTTTAAGAAAACTTGATAGAAATTAAAGTAGACTTGATGGAAAAGAAAAGAAGAAGGGTTTGGCTCAAAGAGAAGAAGAATAAGAAATTGTCAAATTTTCCCAAGTGTTGAAATATATATTAAAATCCATATGGCAAATTACAACTTAATCCTCCAATTCTCATATATCACATTTTGGTTCAAAATCTTCTGTAATTTATTCTGTCAATTATGTCAGAAATTGGATTTCAAAGTGGTGAGTAAAGAAGCTTATTTTAATTTATACTTATTTATAAAAATAGTTTCAGAGTCATTCTGTAACTTCGACCGACCAATTTCCACTATTCACCTTAAACTTCCATTTATTTACCATTTTACCATTGTTTACTTTTTCAGTGTTCTTAAATGATTTTAACTTCTTTCTTTTTACCAAAATTACACATAAATTATGTTGATCTTTTACCCCCAGATTCACTTCAGAAATTTTTCTATTGACCGGACAGCTCATTTATCGGCAGTGTTCCTGACACCACCGATTTTCGAAAAAGTATCAAGTTTGCTTTCTAACTATATCTCAAAAATTATTTCCCATCATTTCAAGACTAATGTACCACAAACTGAGAATTAATTCATGCATGTGAGTTAGGAATTTATAGGGTATTACATTCTACCCTCCTACAAATAAATTCATCCTCGAATTTAAATAAAAACATACCTCACTGTTGGAACAGGAATGGATATCTGCTCTTCATCTCCTGTTCACTCTCCCAAGTGCTCTCCTCCATGGACTGATTCCTCCAAAGCACTTTGACCATCAGAATCTCCTTATTTCGTAGCTATCTGACTTGTCGATGAATGATCTCTACTGGAATCTCCTCATAAGACAAGTCATCACTGAGATCTACATCCTAAACCTCCAATACGTGTGATGGATCAGACACATACTTCTGCAGCATAAAGATATGAAAAACTAGATGTACATGGCTCATGCTAGGTGGAAGAGCTAATCTATAGGCCACACTACCAATCTTCTCAAAAATCTCAAATGGGCCTATAAATCTTGGTGATAACTTACCCCTCTTCCCAAATCTCATAACACCTTTCATCGGTGAGACCTTAAGGAAAACATGATCACCAACTGCAAAATGTACATACATTCTCTTCGGATCAGCATAACTCTTTTGCCTACTGAAGGCAGTCCTCATCCGATCTCTGATCATAGGCACCTTTTCCATAGTCTCTCTAATCAGCTCTAGCCTCTCTAGCTACTTCTCTCCCAACTCCACCCAACACACTGGAGATCTATATTTCCAACCATATAGTGCTTCAAATGGAGCCATACCAATAGAAGAGTGATAGTTGTTGTAGGAGAACTCTATCAATGGCAGATAATAATCCCAGTTAACTTTAAAATCTAGAACACACAATCTCAGCATATTCTCCAAAGTCTGGATTGTCCTCTTCGACTTCCTATCAGTCTGCGGATGGAAAGCAGTACTAAACCATAACTGGGTACCCATAACCTCCTGAAAATTCTGCCAAAATCGAGAAGTAAACTGTGTACCCCTATATGATATGATCATCAAAGGAACTCCATGAAATCGCATAATCTTATCTACATATAACTGTGCGTACTGAGCTGCCGTGTAGCTGGCCTTAACCTCCAGAAAATGAACAGACTTTGTCAAACGATCAACAATCACCCAAATAGAATCATAACCTCTCAAAGTCCTCGGTAGACCAACTATAAAATCCATAGTCACCTGTTCCTATTTCCACTCTGGTAACTCTATCTCCTGAAGTAGCCCTGACGGCTTCTGATGCTCGAACTTAACCTGCTGACAGGCTAAGCATTTAGATACAAACTGAGCTGCATCTCTCTTCATTCCTGGACACCAATAAATATCCCTCAGATCATGGTACATCTTGGTAATCCTTGGATGTAAACTATATGCTGAGTAGCGAGCCTCTCTCATAATCCGATCCCGTAGCCCATCAAAATCTGGTACACATATATGCTTCCCACACTTCAGTACCCCATCCTCTACTGTGAACTTTGTCATTCTCCCATTCTGTACCTATCCTTTAAGCTTCAATAGATAAGGATCCTTATCCTGAGCCACTTTAATATCATCAAGTAACAGTGACTTCACTCGAAATTGGGCTATCAGAGCCTGGTTTCGATCCTGGAATCCCAACTCCAACTCTATTCCCAAATCTACCAACTCCCTCATCTCTCTGATCAATGGCCTCCTGCCATTCACAATATGAGCTAAACTGCCCATCGATTTCCTACTCAATACATCAGCCACTACATTGGCCTTCCCTGGGTGATAAAGAACCTCGCAGTCAGAATTCTTAAGATGCTCCACCCATCTGCGCTGCCTAAGATTCAGATCCTTCTACTGATATATATACTGTAGACTTTTATGATTAGTATATATCTCACATTTCGATCCATAAAAGTAATGTCTCCAAATCTTCAAGGCAAATATCATAGCTTCCATCTTCAGATCATGAGTCATATAATTTGCTTCATGCTTCTTTAACTGACGAGAAGCATAAGCAATTACCCTACCAATTTGCATCAGTACACATCCTAGACCAATCTGTGAAGCATCACAATACACTGTAAATTTCTCCCCCTTAACTAGTAATGCTAATACCAGAGCACTGGTAAGGAAATACTTCAGAGTTTGAAAACTGCGATTGCACTCATCAGTCCATACATACTGCTCTTGTTTCCTCATCAATCTAATCAACGAAACTGCAATCCGGGGGAAATCCTTCACAAACCTCCTATAATATCCAATCATACCCAAAAAACTACGAACCTCTGAAACACTGGTAGGCTAGGGCCAATTAGCAACCACTTTGATCTTATGAGGATCCACCTTAATCCCATCCTTACATATTACATGCCCAAGGAAACACACTTCGGTTAACTAAAACTAGCACTTAGATAGCTTAGCATACAACTGATGCTCCCGAAGTGTCTGCAACACAATCCTCAGATGTCTATGTGCTCCACCTCACTCCTGGAATAAATAAGTATGTCATCAATGAATACAATGACAAACTTATCCAAATATGACCCGAACACCCTGTTCATAAGATCCATAAAAGTAGCCGGTGCATTAGTAACCTGAATGGTAACACCAAAAACTCATAATGTCCATAGCGGGTCCTAAAAATAGTCTTGGGTATATAACCCTTCCTAATCTTCAGTTGGTGATATCCAGACCTCATATCAATCTTCGAAAAATGGCTGGCACCCTACAGCTGGTCAAACAAGTCATCTATCTGAGGCAACAAATATTTGTTCTTCACTGTGACATTTTTCAGTTGCCTGTAGTCTATACATATCCTCAAAGAACCATCTTTCTTCCTCACAAACATTACCAGTTCACCCTAAGGAGAACTACTCGGTCTAATGAACCCTCTATCCAATAGCTCCCATAATTGTATCTTCAATTCCTTCAGTTTAGCTGGAGCCATTTTGTATGGTGGAATAGATATAGGGTTTGTGCCTGCATGCACCTCAATTTCAAACTAAATCTCCCTATCAGGGGGGCAATCCTGGCAACTCGTAAGGAAACACATCAGGAAACTCCTGAACAACCGGTATCTAATCTAATTGTATAGAAGACCTTTGTACATCTACTACATGTGCCAAATAGGTTGAACAACCATTCCCAATCATCCTCCTTGCCTGGATAGCAAAAATCAGGTTAACTTGGAAACCCCGAATATCACCTTGAAACTTAAACTCTGGCTGCCCCTCAGGCTGAAATCTAACTCTCTTCTGATAACAGTCTATAACTGCCCGGTGCCTCGTCAACCAATCCATACCCAAGATAACATCTAACTCTAGTACTGGCAACTCAATTAAATTAGTACGCAAGATGTTATCATCAATCTCAATAATATAATCAGGATAATAAAAGTCCACATCAACACTAACACCTATAGGAGTGGCAATCATCAATGGAACATCTAACAGCCTCCTTTCCTTATTCAATTTAGGTGCAAAGTGTGGTGACACAAAAGAGTGAGTAGCACCCGAATCAAATAAGGCATTTGCAATCTCATTCTGAATCAAGATGGTACCTATAACTACGTTGTCTGATCTCTGGGCCTCCTGGGTGTTGATAGCAAACACTCTACCCTGACCCCTAGCAGCCGGAGTCTGACTACCACTGGGAGCCTGTCCTCCCCTGCCTCTGCCTCTGGCTGTAGCCTCTCTACCCATATTCTGAATCGCCTGTACCACTAGCTGAGAAATCATGATAGATGGCTGCTGGTCAGCCCTTATTGGACATCTGTTAGTATAATGGCCCTGATGGCCACACCTCAAACAAGCACCAATCTGTCTCCAACACTCCCCTCCATGTCTCTGACCACGAAACCCACAAGTAGGAATGTTGGGTGCCTGAGTAACGGGTCTCAAAGAACCCTGAGAGTAGGCAGGTGCTGACTGAACCACTGGTAGTCCCCTAGGCTAAATCCTCCTCCTCCTCTGACTACTAGTTGATGATCTCTGATCAAACCATGGCACTGGCTCTGTCTTCCTAGGATGGGAGCTGCTCTCTCCCCTCCTAATCTATGATTCCTGGACCCCCAGTCCTTTTCTGGTCCCTCTTATCCTTCTTAATCTTGTATTTCTCCTCCATCTATGTAGCCTTGCCAATCACTATAGTCAATGAAGTGAACTATGTAGCCAATAAAGCATTATGGAGTGCAACATGAAGACCCCTCTGAAACCTACTAATCAAATCAGTGTACAATATGAGTAGTATATCTACTCAATCGAATAAACTCCTCTGCATACTCCTCAACGGATCTGTCTTTTTGCTCTAACTGCTCAAATATGATCATGTTATGGGTCTTCACCCCTTCGGTAATAAACTCATCAATAAGACCCTGTCTAAACTCTGCCCATGTAGGTGGGTGCTCACAATAAAGCTAGGGCTCCATCCTCCTCGAAAACTAGGTCCATGCCTTACCCTTAAGTAACAGCCCAAGCAGCTCAACTGCTCTCAACTCAGAACATGGTAGTCTTCTCACTACCTTTTCCACCTCCTCCAAGAAATCAACAGGATCAGTACCTCTGTCTCCTCTAAACTCAAGTAGGTTTAGCTTCAGAAAGCTAAACATCGATACTCCACCCTCCTCTATCACTTTTTGGCCTCCCTGTATAGTTGGCTCCCTCTGAGCCCTAACTGGCTGCATAGGAGCCGGTGTCACTGGAACTGCCTCAGGTACTACCGGTGCAGGCACTATGCTGGAGAGGGTGGTGGCGGTACCTGCTTTCGCTCCCGCCTTATCTCAGCCATCTCTCTTTGTAACTCCATCAAACCTCGCATCATCTCCACTCTCCAGAGGTCATCGCCCCTCTTATAATCCTCTAAAGTCCATCGGGATCTAGACGAACCCTCTAATACTGTAATCTCCCTCACTAGTGACTCATTGGAGGCTACCTCTGCCTATCTGGTATCTCTATCCCTCTCGTCAGACATCTCTGTAATCTATCAAGAAAAACATAAACAGACTCAGAAAATGACATAAAAACATAATAATAACATATAATAGACAATAACAGCAAAAGACATCAAAGGAAATCCTATGCTCTATGGTATACTTAATTCTACCCCCATTTTGTACTTAGTCACTATTCCTCTGTAATTCAGGTACTATTCATCTATAACCTAGATTCTACTGTCTATAAACCTAGTGCTCTGATATCACATCTGTCACGACCCGATTTCCCGGATCGTGATAGTCCTAGGGCACGGGTGATGCCAATGGCGATCGGCACCTGTAGATCCCAGTATCACATGCACAATCTATAATCCACAATATATTATCCATTTTAGTTATTTTGTAATTCATTATGTAATTTACTGCAAATGGCTATATCAATCCACATATCATATAGTATAATTATCATATATCTCATAATATCACCATAACATAATATACATGCTCATTTCCTAGCTAGCCCATACATACCCCATGGAGCAGCTAAATTATGAACATAAAAAATGTAATACAAAATAGAATATAAATATCAATGACTGTAGTAGAAATCCTCGGATGATAGTCGACAGGATTCTGCAGCCTACTCCTCTCCTGAAATGGGTAAATAATGAAAAGTCGAGTATAGATGATACTCAGTGAATCTATATGCATCAACAATAAAATAGTAAGCACTAATGGAGTAAAGGTATCAATAATACAGTTACAGTGTACATAATCGATATCGGTTACAGAATAGCCAAGGAATACAATATAGACTCGGTATCATATAGAAAGACAAATAAAGGGATGGACTGTATGAAATCATACAATCTCTAGTAATCAATATAGACCATATGAGAACATATAGGTCTCCAGTAGCATATCAGTATCAATGAGTATAAGACTGATCAGGTCTTATGGCCAGGACCATAACCCATCCTATCTAGGGTATCAGTAATACAATGTGCACATCGCCGATAGTATTTTCCCACTACCCTGTCGGGTTGGTAGCTCTGTCAAATCACATAAGGATCAATATCAAGAAACAACATATCAATGGAATACCATTATGCAACAATGGCATCCTCCAAATCAATAAGTCCAATATCAGTCAATGAATTATCATTAGGGTTCATGACAATGTAAAAGATGACATATAAACAATGATACATGGTATGGTATTCAACAAAGGCTTGGAACAAAAGTTGGTTCGGTGATAGAAATCGGTAGGCCAATTGGCTTGCCAACGTCGCTGGCGACAATGGCATTCAAATGGTAGGCCTATGGAATACAAAACAATAGGCCAAAAGCAAATGAACTAAGTATTTCATCAAACACATGGTGGACATATCATCACAAGCCAATAGGTTAGGTTTAGAAGCAAAATTGACTTGCCCAATTCAACCAACATCAAGCTACAATGTCAACAATAGTATAGGCATCAAAGAAACATAATTAAACAACATCAAATGAGGTCAAATTGGCCATGAAAAACCAAGCAAAATCAAAAGGCATGAATAGTGAATGTGGTTCGGCCAAGGTTGGGTTTTTACAACAAGGTTCCAATTCCAATTTTAACACAAATGACATGTTATTAGATGCAAAATAGACTCACCTAATGCTTCAAATAGCATTGAACAAGCCAATTCCACTCAAATTCTCCAATGAAGCCCTAAGGCATACCTTTGTCGAATATTATGTTCTACATCAAACAAACCACCAATTAATCATCTATTCACATCCAATTAACATATTCTAACATCAATTAACAAAATCTAATACTAAATCACTTAACTCATTCTTACAACATCAACCTAGATAGTAATATTAGGCATTCCTATTAATTAGCATCAATTGATGCAATTAATCACTAAACCCATCAAATTCATCATTCAAATCAACCAAATAAACAATAAAACAAAACAAAACAACTTCTTACCAAAAAGAAGTGAAGTGATTGAATCCTTTCCCTTCAAATATCTTGAAATTCTTAAAATCTCCAAGCAATCTAATGGATGGAAAAGGTAGAGAAAAGATTAAACTCCATTTTTCTATAAATTTCTTTAAGAAAACTTGATAGAAATTGAAGTAGAATTGATGGAAAAGAAAGAAAAAAGGGTTCAACTCAAAGAGAAGAAGAAGAAAAAGAAGTTGTCAAATTTTCCCAAGTGTTGAAATATATATTAAAATTCATATGACAAATTACAACTTAATCCTCCAATCTCATATATCACACTTTGTTTCAAAATCTTCTGTAATTTATTCTGTCAATTCTGTCAAGAATTGGATTTCAAAGTGGGGAGTAAATAAGCTTATTTTAATTTATACTTATTTATAAAAATAGTTCTAGAGTAATTCTGTAACTCTGACCGATCAATTTCCACTATTCACCTTAAACTTCCATTTATTTACTATTTTTCCATTGGTTACTTTTTCAGTGTTCCTAAATAATTTTCACTTATTTCTTTTTACCAAAATTACACATAAATTATGGTGATCTTTTACCCCCAAATCTACTTTAGAAATTCTTTTGTTGATCGAACATCTCATTTCTCGGCAGTGTTCCTGACACCGCAGATTTGCGGAAAAGTATCAAGTTCGCTTTCAAACTTTGTCTCAAAAATTATTTCCCATCATTTCAAGACTAATGAACTACAAACTAAGAATTAATTCATGCATGTGAGTTGGAAATTTATAGGGTCTTACAGTTCATACATCCATATGTAAGAAATGAGAGAAAAGTGAGCATAATATTGAGAAAAAATCAGTTGAAAAAGAAAAGTTAGAAAAGCTTACATCAAACAACCACCTAAGACCACTAGTCGTCGGCTTGCTTAGTCCATAAAAGAGTTGAGATGAGATAAAGTCGGGAAACCCCAATTCATGTCTTTAACCTTTGAAAGATCCCATAATGGGGGCAAATAGGAGAGATCCACCATATTAGAGGTATTTGCAAAAAGAGTGGTGCCAAAGAAATAGAAAAGGAAGCACCTTGTTTGTTGATCCACGATCTTAGGAGAAGTAATAGCTCATTAAAAAACCAATAGTTTTAGCTCGGTATAAGAAATGTGTCCATTTTTTGAGTGGAGGATAACTCCAAGGAGAGCATTCATATAATCATATTGAGTTTTACAAATTACCTTCACATAAATAAGCATCAAAAGGGACGTGTTCTCCTTCGAAAAAAATTCTTGTTATGGCAGATAAGTCCAATAGAATGATAGTCATCTCACCAATAGGAAGGTGAAATGTATGGGTAGAATTCGTGCACCTTTCTGTGATTGCGATTAGGGCATTAGTGTCCAACCTAACTTAAGATGAAAAAAGACTAGAAATGAAAATATCAAATCCTGTGGAATTAATAAGGAGTTAAACCGCTCTTGGAAGTTGGTTATACCAAGACCAAGACTTATGCATATTCCTGTTCCAATATTTGATTTTTATAGTAGATTCTATGCAAGAATGAATAGTGATAGCACTTAAAAGAGAAATTTCATTACCTTGACTTAAACCATGACAAGCCATGAAAAAAAATACATGATGCCTATAGGTAGGCTCCACCATAGGAAGATTTGGGATAGTAGGGGCTACCCTTTTAGTTTTTCTATGAGCTTGGGAAGATGATGACATTTCCTTGAAGAAAAAGAAGGAGATTTGTTTGTAAGAAAATAAGATGAAGAGAAAGAGTTTACCTTAGCAAAAGAGAATGGTGAGAAAAATGATCCCAGTAATGGGTATTTATAGATGAAGAGTCATGAGTGGAAAAATTGAAGTTTGAAGAAGTGGAGGGAAATGAAAGATAGATTGAAAAGATGTGAACCCATTATCTTGAAAATGGGAAGTGTTCGAAGAAAAAAAAAAGATTATGGGAAAGTGAAACATTTTCTTGGAAGAAAGAAAAGTTATTTTGAAGAATATGAACTCATTATCTTGAAAATGGGGAATGAAAGAATAAGACAAAGAGATAATGTAGAGATAGGACACTTTTCTTGGAAAAAAAAGGAAAGTTGTCATAAAAGTAAAGATTCACTACTTTGAAACTAGGAAAAAGTTTTGAAAGTTGAAAAAGCAAGTTTGAAAGTTGAATCATTTCTTGAAAATAAGAAAATGAGAATAGCCACTCTAATTTGTCTAAAAAGTGGGGGACATTGAATGAAAGCCTTAGAATAAGGAAAAGTAGAATCTTTGGAAGAAGACAAAATGCATTGGAAGATTCCTTAAGTATATACTTTAGTACTTAAGCAAGATTATTAGAAGTCATTAACGGATAATAAAGGTGAGGACCTTTATACAAATGGAATAAATGCAAAAGAAATAAAGGTGAGGACCTTTATGCAAAGGGAATAAATGCAAAAGAAATAAAGGTGAGGACCTTTAAGCAGATAAAAGAAATATGAGGATTTCAAATCAAAAAGAAGGAGGGTGAAGACCTTAAAAGAAAATTGATGATTAAGAAGAATTTGCATTGCCTGGAAGTAGATTCTTGGTGCATTTGATGGTTATCCTAATGAGAATCGTCATCCCATTAGAAGACTTTTCTGAGGGAGAAATATTTGCGTTGCCCGAAAGTAGACTCCCAATGCATTTGACAGTTACCCTAATGAGGATCGTCATCCCATTAGAAGACTTTTCAGAGGGAGAAGTATTTATGTCACCTGGAAGTAGATTCCTGATGCACTTGATGGTCACCCTAATAAGGATTGTCATCCCATTACAAGACTCCTCCGAGAGATAGGTATTTAGCATTTGACCAAAAATAAATCCCCAATGCAACTAGACATGCCGGAATGGTAAAGTTCAGGTTTGCACATCTTAACCTTGAATGATAACATGAACTTTAGCATATTTTTTTGCATTGTGTTCACTCGCACACATGCTTCACAAACCCTACTAAAGTGGAGGCAAACTATTGAAATAGATTTTTGACACACCTTGAGCAAGAGCCAAAGCCTAATGATGTGGCATCAAGAATTGAGATAGCGAGAGGAAGATTGCTTAACAAAGTGATTAATTTTGCTTTTGGATAAAGAAAATTTATAGGGTTGTCTCAGCAATTGATTGTCTGGGTTTATATTTTAATATAAAATGTGTCAAAATATTTTTTAAAATGAATTTGAGTTATTTCGGGCTATATTTGATGATCCAAGAGAAAACAGAGCCCGTAGGCGATCGTCGGCATGTTTACAGTGAGACATTGGGTTTGTGCGAGCCCAAAGATAATTTAAGTTGTTTTCTTAGTTAAAAAAATTTTAGAAATAGTTTTAAATATTTTTGAAAAATTTCAGGTCATTTCGGACAGATTAGACGTAAGAACGGGCACACGAGACATCAACGAACCCATTTGCGGCAAACCGTTGAGCCTGTTTGGCAACCAATGGTCCTATGGCTTCTTATCATATCCATATGGCTTGTTGGAGGGCTACTGTATTACCCCAAAAGGAGTCAATTAGATGATAGTGAATCAAAGTATTGAAAAGTAATTAATAGGTTGTGATAGGAATCGAAAAACCTAAGAGCAGTTTTGTAAAACAGTTACATAAGTTTGAATAAATCATATGAAAATTTAAGGAAAGAAGTAAATAAGACATAATAGATAGTATGATAAATTTTAGATAAACTCAAGTGAATTAAGTTAATGGGAATTAATAGAATTAGTAAGTTGAGTCAATTAAAGAAGAAATAGAAGTTAAGGAAAATTCGGTATGGAGATTAAAGGCTTAAGAGTAAGCAACTATAGAAGCAATGATAGACAATTAAATAGAGTAAATGGAAGTCAATATTGGACAATTAATAATGAAGAAGATCTATTTAGAAATTGATTAGAATGAAAAGCGGATAAAGTTACAACGGACTAAAGTGATTAGGAAGGGAAAAGTAAATTTTTTAAATTAAAGGCAAATGGGACACACCAAATTTTGTTACCATTTATATAAATTGAAAATTCAAAAAATCATGTCTTTTATTCACTTAGTGGGCTGGCCATTTTTTTTAAATTTAGCCAAAACTTTACTTGTTTTATACTTTAAAGAATTATAGGAAAAAGTTTAACACACGTCAATTTTTCATAAGTAAAATGCTTTTATATTTATCTTCTATTTTTTTTCTATTGTTTCCTTAAGTAAAAGACAAAAACTATTACCAATTTATCACTATAGACATCCAGTCAAATGGCCATGTTATGGATTAAATATTATTTATTTTACTCAATTATAATTTATAAGAAAATAATAAAGACATGCATTCATTTGTAAACTTTTCTCCATTTCTCTAAATTTTCTTTACTTTTCTGTCAAAAATTTACTGTATTTATATTGAATTTTTTCTTCTTTTTTTTGTACATATATAAAAACATAAGAATAAGAGTTAAGTGTTGGGAAAAATAATATTTCTACCCTTAAAATCCTTTGGTTGGCCGAACCACTCCAAGCTAAGTCCATAGTGAATTATCCAACTTTCTTTCTCCTAAACTTTCCCTCTAAATAAATTTATGGTGGGATTCCTCCCTCAAAATCTATAATTTCTTAAACATAAGGGTGAGAAATTTTTTAGGAGGTGATGATTATATAGGAAAAGGAAGAGTAAAGATAAAAGAGGAAGAGGGATTCCAAGGTGACAAGTAAAAAGGGAATTTTTTATTTAAGGCAAAATTTTGTTTCCTTGTTGATTTACTTGTTAATGATATTTATAAATTGAATGGTTATTAAATTCATTGATTTGAGAAAGACATTAAATTATGTATATTAATGATTGAGGAATTAGCGTTTTTTTTTTTTAAGTTATGTATAAGGAATGTTGCGCGTAAATTACAAAATTCGGATACTGTGTGGAAGCGGTAACTTCGACCTATAATTTTATGACCTTAATTACCGAATTTGATTAAGTGTAAAACATTATTATATTCCTGTAAAAGGAATTTGGAAAATTCAAAGTGAGAAAAGATATATTAAGTAAAAACAGAGACTGACTCATATGTAGGGTTTCACAAAAGGGTTACTATATTTAATTTTATAAAATGCTAAAGACCGAATTAGACAAACATTAAAATTATTTATTTATGTCATATTTATAGTCCTGTAAAATAGTTTTATAATTGGATTAGTATTTTATGAGATGTAGCCAAATTAGTAGAGACTGTCCAGATAGGAGTGCAGGGCAGTAGGGCTGATAGTGAGATTAAATTCAAACTATCACCATATGTTGTGTATTATTTAAACATGTCTAAAATTTGGTTATGTTAGAACCTAAAATTTCTAGTTTAAGTGGGAAAAATAATCAAAACAATTGGATATCTATAGGATGAGTTATAGATAGAAGAACACAGACTGCCAGAATAAGGAAAACAAGTAAAAATTTAAAAGTTATAACCCTAGGTTAAGGAATATACTATAACCCTAGGTTAAGGAATATATGAGTTTTAAGTAAACTAAAGTTAAGAGTAGTATATGACATGCACATAAATATTAATTTTAATGCTCAATTAATGTGTAGCATTAAAAGATGAGGGAAGATCTAAGTGAGGAAGTAAAGAGAATTCGTAAAGTTATTTAACAAGGTGGGTTATGTATACATCATATTACCAATCCATAAATTGAATTACTAAATTTTTCTTGAGCCTTGTACCTTCATTATTGAATTCCTCATTGTTATTACTATTGATCATATTTGAATTACCAAGCCCAACATAATCTATTACTATTAAATTATTATTGAAAATGAATTGCTTATTGTATTGCTTAACCTTGAGAACTTGATTTGTGACATTGAGTTTGATTGACTTATACCATAATACCTTAATTATTGTGCACACCAAATGTTCATTCATGTTTCTTAATGTATATTCTTGGATAACCACCCTGATACTAAGAACAGAACCGACACATATTCATCAAACTGTATTGACACTGATTAATAAATAAGCCTTGTTTACCTATTGATTGTTCACTGCACCTAAATGATTCCAATGAATACTTGATTCATCATTGAAATTTATGGACTATGTGGACCTGTCAATTTGGTAGGTAATATGATACCCCAGAATGAGTCAATTAGATAATAATGAATTGGAGTATTGAAAATTCACGATTAGACAGTGACAAAAATTGAAAATCTGAAAACAGTTACATAAGTTAGAATAAAACATAAGCAAATTTGAGGAATTTAGTCAATGAGGCAGAATAGACAGAATGGGAAAGAATGGTTAATATTAGACAAACACAAGTGATTTAAGTTAATAAGAATTAATCAAATCAACAAGAGAAAATGAGTAATCAAGTAATGACAGTTAAAGAAAAATTTGGTGCGGAGATTGAAGATTTAAGAGCAAGCGACTATAGAGATAGTAATGAATTATTAAATAGAGTAGATAAGAGTCAATATTGGATGATTAATAACAGTTAAGAGTTAATTAAAAGTTAGTTAGAATGAAAGAAGATGAAAGTGCAAAGGATTAAGTTATTTAGGGAGGAAAAGTAAATTTTTCAAATTAAAGATAAATGAGACCCACCAATTTTGTCTTCTTTTCCATATGTTAAAAATTAAAATCCAATCCTAATTTTTACTATGTGTGGGCTAGCCATACTAGGATAAATGGCCAAAGATTTTACTTGTTTTATGCCTTAAACAAATATAAGAAAGCTTTACACTTATCAAAAATTGATGGAAACAAAACTTTCATATTTATCTTTAACTTTCCACCTAATATAGTTTATTAATGAAGCAAAAACAAAATTAACACCTTAGTGAGGTGTGGTCCGGCCAAGTGTGGGTATGAATAGCCAAAGTATTAAATTGATTTTAACTTTGGAATTGAAGAAGAACACTTGTCCATTTACAAGCAAATTTTCTCAAGTATTCTAAAATTTTCTATATTTCTCTACATATTTTCTATCAAAAATTTATTGTACTTATATTTGGATTTTTATTTTACATATATATATGAGTGTAAGGATAAGAATAAAGGAGTTGAAAAAGAAAATCTACACTAAAACCATCAAGTTGGCCCAACCACACTGTAATACCCTAGAAATGCATAACAGATTTTAGTGAATAAAAGTCTCAGTATATAGATTAAAATCATCGAAATAACCAATAATAATTTTAGAAAACCAGTTAGAGCAGAAATGGAAAAATTTTTTGAAAAACGTCGGTACCGATATCGCCGCCGTAAAAATAGCGGAACAAACGACGGATGAATTTTTGAATTTGGATTGAGGATAATTGATAAGTATTATTCATGTGTGAATACGGTAAAAAGAAATTTTAGAAAATATTTCAGAACGCTCACAAAACGAGCAAAAGAGTATTTTCGGTGAATAGTGAAATTTGTCGGTCCGAATTTCAGAACGACTCTGAAACTATTTTTATTAAATAATATTAATTAAAATATGAAGTTTAAACATTCACTTTAAGTTCTAATTCCTGACTGAACTTTCAGAATAAATTACCGAGCGAAAAAGGACCAAAACCAAATTTTGTAAAATTTGAGGATCAAAGCGTAAATGACCTATTTTGTCTTATTATATAAGCTAAAATGGCCAGAATTTCTGCCCATTTGTTCTTCTTCATCTGTGAGTTTTCCTTTCATTTTCTCTCCATTTCTTTGATTTTTCTAAGCCAAGTTTGTGAAGCAAAGTTGTTCCAAACCTAAAACTAAAACCATACAAACCTTAAACTACCAAATTAAACCATAAAAATTGAAGAAAAATCAAGAATAAAGCTAGGGTGAAATTCGGCCAAATGAGGCAATTTTCATATGTTGATGTTTTAATTGATTTTATGGTTTAATTAGCTTAAATGGATGATGAAATGAATGGGTAAATGATTTAATTGCATCAAATGATGCATTAAACAATTTTCCCCAATTTAAAATCCTAAAAGTGAAGTTGTATGAAGTGAATTTTAGTATATGGATTAGGATAGGTAAATTGGCTTTAGAATAAGTCAATTGGGTATTTATAGGTATTTAATTGATGTTCGTTTTGTTGCAGAAAATTCGTTCGAGGAAAATCAACAATTTTGGCCTAAACCGGGGATTTAGGGATTTGCTAGCAATCGCTTGATTTTTGGTGATTTGGAGGCTTAGGTGAGTCTATTATGCATCAATTTACTTGCCCAAATTGATAAATTGAACTTTGGAATTCAATTGTGAAAAAGGATTCTTGGTCGAACCCTAAATGTGCCATTTTGCCTTGTTTTGTTCCTATTGTTGGTTTGTGTTTGCTAGGCATATTTGATGCTTTCATTGAAGATTTTTGAGTTGTTTTGTTGCCTATAGAATTGTTTCCAATTGTGTGTTTGTTGATATTTGGGGCAATGTCGATATTGCGCCGAAACCAGGCCGAAAAATTTGTAGGCCAACCATTTGAATGCCACCGTCGCCAGCGACCATGGCATACCAATTGCGTCAACTTTTTGACCTAAAATGACCAAAATATGTTTGTTCCCATTTTTGGTCGTTAGACCTTTGGTCCTTGTTTAATTTATTATTATTGATGTTTTATTGATTTTAGGCTCATTAATCGATTCTAATGAGCTATTACTACTTAACTGCTATTGATTGTTTGATATCGAGTTTGTTGAGATTGAGGATACCATTGTTGCATCATGGTACCCACTGATATGTTGTTTCTTGATATTGATCCTTATACGTCATAACAGAGCTACCGATTTGACAGGGTAGTGGGAAAATACTATTGACCTTCTGCACATTGTATTACTGATACCCTAGCTAGGAAATGGGTTATGGACCTAGCCATAAGACCTGGCCCGTCTTATGAAACAGATATTGCTACAGGAGATTGTATGTGCGCATATAGTTCGCATATAGTCCAGATTGATGGCTATAAGAGATTGTATAATTTTATACAATCCAGCCCTTTATCTGTTTTTCACTATGGTATTGAACCTTTGATATTCATTATTGATCTATTCTATCATTTACTGTAAATGCTTCTATCAATTGGTTATTCTGAGTATTTGATATCATT
>CANXYC010973434.1:0-16612 GCA_948193065.1 Aleurites moluccanus
AATTATGGCAGGTTTTATCTCAAAGTTATTTGCAGCTATGGTCGGCCTCTGAATGGCAAACCTTAATTGAGAGTTAGGCATAGAAAACTCCCTCAGAGATCGCTCCTCGTTTCCTGCCATCACTGCAAAATTGAATTCTTCGATCTTTTTGTCTTCTATATTGACAAACAATTTTTGTTCCTCTTCAAATGGCTCTGCTAAGGGTAGAGGTCCCTCAGCCAATTTTTCTCGTTCTTCTTGAATTCTAAGCTTCCGTTGCTTATTCAGTTGCTTGCACGTTCATTTTGTTTCTGGATCGTATGTCGCCAATTTCGCGTCAATGTTCCTTTGCATAAGCTAACGAACTCCTGAATTTAAGAGAGAACAAGAAAATAGTTATTAATACCTGTTCTAAATTAATAATTACTAATTAAGCTTGTGATTCTGACAATCTTGCCCTTCCCCGGCAACGGCGCCAAAAACTTGTTGCGACTTTGCGATACTGCAAGTATACAGGTCGCGTGGCAAGTAATAATGATGAGTAAGTATCGTTCCCACAAGGAAGGGAATATCAACGAATCATTCCTAATTATTGTTATTATTTGGAAAAATAATAAGTTTGGGTGAATTTCAGTAAATAAGTTAAAATAAAAGTAAGAGAAGAAATTTGAAAGAGAAAATACGATTTATAAAAAAAACAGGGTTAAGATTTCATCAATAGGCAATTAACCAATCTTAACGTTCTCTTTAATTAGATTTAATTATTTAGGATTAATGACCAGGTTTTCCAAAATTATGTTAAACCCTCTCTCAAGGCGAATTACAAATATTTATGTTAAACTTAAGTCTACTCTGGTAATATTAAGACATTAATATAAACTCACTAAGTTCTTTGGACAACCATTACAAGGATCACAAAGGAGTGTCCTTACCTCTAAGCAGCACGTCCCCTAGGTCTATTAATTTCACGAACCAATTTTATGCTTCCACTCTCGCTACTTCCCATAAAATCATGAATTAGCAAAATCAATGGCCAGTTAATCTCACTATTTTAAAAGCCCAAAATTAATAGATTAATCCTAAGTAATCTTCTCTAATTAATCCAAACGTCAAAATCTAACAATCAACCTAATGAATCCATCTCAACCCTGAAAAGGTGTTTAGCTACTCATAATGAAAATCGAAAGGAAAATACTTAAATTTAACAATCCAAATATCATCTCAACGAGAATTACAATTAAATAAATGATAGAATGTTGTAATAAAATAATCCTTACAAATATTGAATGAAAGAAAAATAGGTCCTGAAAATAAATTCTGCACATATCTCAAATCTCCAAGGGAAAATCACAGAAATTCAGCTCCTCTGTTCTTAATGAAAATCTTGACGGCGGCTAATGTTCTCCGAAGTTTCGATCTCCTTTTTGGATGTTTAGGGCATCTATTTATAGCCGAAAGTTATGCTTGGACATAAAAACCCTTAAATTCCCTCGAAAATCGGGTCTCGATTGTTAAAAATCGGGTCCTGATAAACCGGTTAGCGCGTGAATAAATTTTATCAGCGCTAACCGGGCCCTTCTGCAAATAACCAATTTTATACCTCAAGGTAACTGGGTCACCCAGTTATAGAGTCTATGACTCGCAGTCACAATGCTAGTTCTGCTGATTATCATTCCTGCGATTTTAGCTAATCTTTGCTTAGCTTTTAGCGGTCCATTTCTCCTTTTATCATATCCAAGCCAATTCTTCTTGCTGAAATTCCATCTGCACATAAAAACTAAGAATTAGGGTGCAATTTTCCCTTGTTAGAAATTTATTTTCCAGACACAAATATTATTCCAGTTTTCTAGATTAATTAATAACAGTTAAGAGAAGATATTGCTAAAACTAAAATTTACTTGCCTAATAATTAAATTCAACTAAAACTTAATTTAACTGGCTAAAATGGGTTAAAATAAGTATGAATTATTTAATATTGTCCTTAATTAAATAGATAAAATATCAACCTAACAATACATGAATTTAAATTTATCAAGCTGGGTTTAGTGCCTATTTTGGATGAGTTGTATCTTGCAGCTAAAAAAAGGTGGTGTGTAAGACATTTCTACACAAATTTCAAAAAAAAAAAAATTCAAAGGCAAAGAATTGAAGGACATGTTATAGGACTATGCTAGAGCATCATATGTCCAGAGGTTCACAAAGTGTATGGAAGCTGTTGATGAGAAATGCCACGATGCACATAAGTGACTATGCAACAAGGATGCAATTCACTAAGTAGGTCCCATTTCCTAACACATGCCAAATGTGATATGCTTCTAAACAATATAAGTAAGTGTTTCAATTCTTCAATCTTAGAAACTAAGGACAAAGGGATTATCACATGCTAGACATAAAAATGCAAAATTGATGAAGAGAGTGTGTACTAAGAGAGATGTAATGAAAAAATTTCAGGGTAAAATTTGCCCTAAGATTAAAAAAAAATTGACAAGATAATTGAATTTTCATTTAATTACAATGCATTGTGGGGCAACAAGTATGAAGTGTTTAGTTCAAGAGGCCAATATGCAGTGGATAAGGTAGAAAGAACTTATAGTTGTAGAAGGTGGGAGCTCACTATTGTTCTATGTGCACATGCAGTATGTGTACCTATGATTAAAAGAGATAGGCATGAAGAATATATAGATGACTGTTATAGTGTTCATGCATACATCAACATCTATAGTCATTGCATAAACCCACTTAATGGATCAGAAATGTGGCCTAGAAGTGATGAACCTACCTTGTTACCCCCTGAAATACCTAAGCCTGAAAAAAGATAGGAAAGCCAAAATGAGGAGACTTGAAGCACATGAGCTAAAAAATCTAGGAATTACTGGCAGGGTATGTAGGAAAGAGGCAGTAATGACTTGTAGAGTATATAGGATAAAAGGTCATAACAATAGATTTCATGGAAAGAAAGGACTAGCTAAAAAAGGCTCAGCCACTAAACCAAGGAAAATAGTAAGTATATTTCATAGCCTACTTTTTTATCATGCATAACTGTAATAACTTTCTAATATGAGTGTTATATGTATTATGCAGGTTAGTAAGAATAAGAGAGGAGTACATATTTCCCAACCTCTAAGAGTAATTGTACATCCAACTCCTACACTATGCAATGGATGAATGATGTAAGAAGTTCAACTTCTTATGATATATGCTTGTTAAGTATCCATTTTACTGAAAAAAATGTATTTTAAATTGTTATGATGAAATGCCTTGTAATGTATTATTGTGATAAGATATATGTATTTAAACTTGTTATGTGGAAATGCTTAGTAATAGGGAACCAATAAAGTTTCTGATGATAGACTCTTTAATGTTAGTGCATCAAACACACCTCCAGATAAAGAGGTACCAAAAAATCTATTAGTTTATGTTAGTGCATACATACATTAATAAGCCTATTAGATTTGAGAATGTTAATTGTTATGATTTTTATGGTGCAGGACCACCATTTAGGCAATGGAAGTGATGAATACCAGCATAAAGATCCACCTACTAAGATCTCACAACCACCATTATAATAGGTTGTTAATCCAGTATGGACAAATGAATAACCAGATGATATTGATAGGTTGATAGTAGAAATTGTAGATGAAGATCTTGTTTCAATTGAGGAGGCTGAAGATGATGATGAACCTGTGATTGTGGAGCCATCTCACCAACCAGCAGCCAAAAGACCAAGAACCATGGGTTTTGGTTTCTAAAGAAGAACCATAACAAGAAATATGAACGCAACAGTAGCAGTAGTGAAACCAACAGCCAGAAGACCAAGAACCATGGGTTTAAAGCCTTCAACTGGAAAAAGAATAAAGAATAGTAGCAGCAGCAAATCCACACCTCATTAGCATACCAGTAGCAACATTTTGAAATTTTTTGCAAAGCTAAATTTCTTTGAGGGTAAATAGCACACAAAAACTAAATATTACTTGAAAAGCTTATCTTTTTTGTAAAGCTTCCACCACTGAATATGTAAATGGGTGGTGAGCTATATTTTGTTTTTGTTGCCCTATCATTGTTTTTGTTGTCAAAAGATGTTGGGAATGTGATATATGGGGAAATGTCTTACATGTCATGTGGCCAAAATTAACAAGGGCTAAAGAATAATATTTTGATAGATATTCGAATCCAATGTATTCCATGTGTTTTTAACTATTTTAATTGAAATTCTAGCTTACCTCTAAATCAATTTGCATTTATATAGCTTTAAAAGCTTACTTCCAAAGCAGTTAGTTAGCCAATTCAGTATTAAAGTATTAATTAGAGAATTATTTAGCTTACTTTTTGTTGTAAATAAATAAGATTCTAATTATTAAAATACAGTTAACTTGTAAAATTATAGACACCATTTATATTTAGAATATTAATTAATTACAAGTCTATATTATATATATATATTTTTCAAAATTAGTGTGAACACATGATTTTGTACCCTAAACAGACTCAGGTCATGCCAGACTGATTGACGATCGACCGGAGATCAAAGTCGACTATGAATTCAGACAAACCAGACCGTGTTAGACTGATCGGTATCAACCAAAGGTCAAACTATTTTGAATCGAACGAATCGTACTAGATAAGGATCAGAAATGACCTTGTTGGTAGCAAGCTAGGCCACTAGTGGTGGTGGTGTCACCACCATGGTTTGGCGGCATCTACTAGCACTAGGTGGTGGCACCGTCACTATAGGAGGCTACTGTCGCTAATGGATTGGCCTCCAATGCATAGCTCTTCTGCCGCCAATGCACAACTCCTCTGCCACTAGTGCATTCTGTGAATCCCATATTGGAATTTCGTCCAGTATGACCCCCCCCCCCCCCCCAGCCTTTTCTCTATAAATTCAAGCCTCCATTCACTTCACAAAACACACCAAAATAACTAAGTAGAGTTTTTCTTAGTTGTCTCTCCCTTCTCTTCCTTTATTTAGCTTTCTTTATTTTAAGCAGTTCAATTCTCTTTGATTTCAAACCGATTTCTTCAACTCTCCTTGAGTTGGAGGAATAGAAGACTAAGATTGATCTCTCTTTGAGTCGATCTAACATCACTCCTGTGTTAATTCGACTAATTTATTCAACTCGGTAATTAAAATTGTACAATAATCGAACCTTTGGACTAATTTGGTTACCTAAACTAAAGTGGAACTTCTATCCAGAAGAACTCTAAGTCACGAAGTAAGGTATCATGTACTAAACTCAAAATCAAACTCATCTCTCTCATTCTATCTTTCTTTAAATCGGTAAAGCATTAATTAAAGAACCAAAACATGATAAAATAGAAGAGGTAAAACCATACTTTTCTTAAAATCAGACCTAACCCCTTTGCAAAAAGGGAGAACTGCGTGGGTTTTTATTCCCATTCAAAGGGATACACATGTAAGTTATTTCACAGCTTCAAATCCGAAAACATCAAAAACCTTTATTTTTCTTTTCAATATTGTATATTGTATATCGTATTTTGAGGAATATATGATTAACCTAGAATTTCCATAAGGGATAGAGTTAACATCCCTTTTTTTTGGGTTTTTGATGTAATTAAATATCTTTTAGTTTATATATTTTACTTTATATTATTTTTTTTATTATGCTTCATTCACACATCTTATAATTGCCATTTTTATAACTTGTTTATGAAATCTTATTTTTATAAATCGATTGTTAAATTGAAAGCCAAAATAAGAGTTATTTAAAATCAAAAACCTAGTCCTCGAACTCAGTATTGGTTCGAAGGTCTAGAGATTTTATCTTTGGGTCATGTTTTGGAGTCAAATAGGATTTTCCTTTCTTTTTCCTTAAAAATGAAGGTGGAAACTCTACTAAATTTTCAAAATAAAAGTTAAAGAGATTATTTGTAAATGTAAGGTAAGAGCTGCCTTTAATGTGTGGAAAATCACCCCAAAAGAGCATCTTGGTGCTCTGGCGAGACTTCACAGTTAGCGACTCCACTGGGAATAAACTTTTTTTAAAAAGTTATAGAGGACTACTAATTAGTTTGAAAAGAAAATAATACTCTTGTTTCTGAAGTTACTTTTGTTTTGGCTTTTTATTTAACTATTGATTTACATGCATCACTTTGCAAAACCAGTTATGAATCAAAAACTTCGGATAGTGAGTAGCATCGACCTGGCAACTCTCTTTGAGTATATTAGGGGATAACAAAAGCATCCACCTCACAACGAATCTTTAATCTTTTTTAAGTGTAATAGGCAGTAGTACTTTTGGACCCACGCAAGGCTCTTTGACTCACATGTGTTTAGGTATCACTGCCCTAATGTGACAGGTACTCTTAATCCAAGCCACTTAGCCTTCATGTAATGAATCTAAAACTCAGACTTTAGGTTATGTGCACTCTAAATAATTCAAGCCATAATCATGAACCAATTTATAACCATGCATTCATAATGCATAAAGCATGCATTCTATCCTAAAAAAAGTCTAGACTATACTTTGAACCAGTTGAAAGTCAATCTAAGCTTTTTATTCCAAATCATGTTAAAGACTTTCATCCCTTACCTTAGGACTTAGAAACCTTGAGTCTTAAACCATAAGCCCTAAAACCCTAAATAAAGATGGACCTGAACCCTTGCGGCCTAAACAAAAATGGCCTTTACCTTAAAACCCTACACAATGATAAACCTGGATCCTTAAGCCCTAAACAGAAATGACCTTCACCCAAAATCCAAGCAGAGATGGTCCTCACCCGCAAGACTAAAAAGAAGTCACAAGTCATTACCTTGTCCACAAGCAGTGAACCTGACCCACTAAACCATTATGAACCTATGCTTAAATTAACCCATAGTTCCAATCCAAATAGTGAAACCGATCCACTAAACATTTACTAAATCTAACATGCACTAGTGAAGCAGATCTATTACCCCAAAATTAGTCTGAACCAGACATGTGACCCAAAATCGAACCAAATTGGACCTATATCTAAAACAAAGAACCTAACCCATAGACACTCACCCAAAATCAAAAGCAGAACCCTAAAATAGTCAAACTAACCCACTATCCCATTTACCCTTATCAGTCAAACCAACCCACTATGTCATTTACCCTTACCAGTCAAACCAACCCACTATCCAATTGTCTTACCAAGAAAAACGATCAAAACTGATTTGTTAAAACCATACTGAACCTATGCCTGAATTGACCTATGGATCCGACCCATCACATTGTGAGTTCTACACACCTAACTAAGAGGAATTCTATCTTTTTCTCGAAAGTTGTTAATATGTTTGTAATAAAACCTACCTATTATTGTGCATAACAGACCTGCACACTTGTACTACCAATAACTCAGAAACTAACCTTTTCCCTTTCCTTTCATGCAAGGTACCTATGACTAAAGAAACTGATCCTGAGGCTATGACCACACTTTTCACCACTCTCTTCAAGAAACACAAGGAAAATTTTCATGTTGTCCTCAAGTCTACCTTAGATGCTCAACAAGCCCACTTTGACAAAGTATTGGTCACTCAACAGACCAGCTTCAACAAAACCATAGTCACCCAACAAGCTAGCTTTCTGAATGCAGTAGACTATGTGGTCAATACCCTAAACTTTCAACATTAGACCATCATTGGTGAAGTGAAGGGGATGATGAACTAGAATCGAACTAACCCAATTCAATCAAGCTCATCAACTATATCTAGTGCTAACCTAGGCAGCATTAGCATGTCAGCAAACACAAACAATACCCCTTTCGTTTCCTTGAATCATTTTCAGGGAAGCAAAATTCTTACCCACACACTGATGGAAAAGCCCGAGAGGCATAATTCCATTATGCTTGAGGAAAATCGCCTAGTAAAGAAAGGGGGTAAACAGAATGACACTTCCACTTTCAAAACTGCTATGCAGAAAGGCAAGAGAGTAGCTACCATTAAATTAGAGAAACGAAAATTCATTGATTTAGGTAAGCCTTTGAGCTTAATCTATAAGGAAGCATTGGAAGCTAAGCTAGTCATATTTTTAGAACCAAGACCACCTCCAAACCCTTTATCCAAAAGTTGGAACACAAATGAATACTATGAATATCACCAAAGCTATAAGCATAAAACTGACATATGCAAAAACTTGAGGCATAGAATCTAAGACATCATTAAATATTGGAACATCCTTCCCCTTGCCCAACCAGGATCCAGCATCACCACTTATCTCCATATTGTCCTAAGAGTAGAAGCAAACCCTACAAAACTTATTTCAACCATTCTTTCCCCCGCCACAAATTGGTAATATGCAAGATAGCTTGCCTCGATGAAACCGAGCTAGAGTCCAAGTCATCTAAGGTCCAAGTCACTAGAGTTCGAGTCATTCGAGTCATCTGAGTTGCTGTTTTCCTTTTCTAGTTAGGTGTCTGTAAAAGACCTTTTTGGTCTGTCGTTTAACTTTGATGTAACTCATAATGATGGGATCTTTTCTTGTAATAAAAGCTTTGCCTTTGTCCTCTTATATTCATTTGCCAGATTTTCCTTTTCATGATTCTAATCAAACTATGACATCAAAAGAAAATGAAACAAAAAATAATAAAAAATAGATAAAAATAATAATAATAAATAATCAATTAATTTTGGCACAAATGGTAATCCAAAACTCACAAATATTACATCTTCAAATCATGGCTCGTTGTCCCAAGAAATTTTAGAATTCAAGGACTTCTTTGTATGGAAACTTGAGGATATGACTGAAATTGATCCAAGCATTATAGTTCACAAGATCCTAACTTAAGGGCATATGAAGCTTGTTAAGTAGAAATTGAGAAAGAAGAAGTTGCCAAATTGCTAAAAAAAATAAGTTCATTGAACCGATAACATATTCTTCATGGTTAGCACAGATAATCCCAGTACCTAAGAAAGATGGGAAAGTAAAAAATGAGTGTGGATGGCTCACACTTTCAAAAAAGAAGTAGTTAATCCATTCAAGAGGATCCAACATCACAAGTCTTCGCCTTAATCCTCAAATGAACAAGGCAATTGAAGCAGTAAACAAGACTCTCAAGACCATTCTGCAAAAGATGATCATCGACCTCAGGAATTGGCAAGAACATCTTCCATATGCATTATAGGGATATAAGACTTCCATTCGCACTCCAACCAGGGTAACTCCCTATTTCTTTAGTTTATGATATGGAAGCGGTTCTTCTAATTGAAATGCAAATCTGATCTGCCAGGGTTATATGCAAAAGTCAACTAGATGAAGCATAATGGATCAAAAAGGTTTAGTGATTAGCTAAACATTATAGATGAGGGAAAGGATGAATGTCTTATACCAAATTCAAGGTTATTCAACATAGGTTTACAAAACATTTCAATAAAAGAGTGACTGACAAAGGAGGGAAACTTTGTCTTGAAAGAGAGCACAGCCCCGGTTCATGATCCAAGAGAAAAGTTTTGACTTAATTGGGTTGGTCCTTATATGCTCAAGAAGATGCTATCAGGAAGAGGTGCCATACTCATGGATGTGAAGGAGAATGAATTTGAATCAATGTTTTGTGTAATGTAAGTGAGTAATATAAACAGAACTATGAGGACTTGATTCTCCCAAAGAAAAAATTAATTATGTAAAGTGTAAGCGGAGATACATAGGCAGCCTATTCTGGATACGGTCCAAAGCATAATAAAATTATCATTTTTTATGCCAAGATTAATTAACTCTTGCTCGCTAAGTTGAAAACCTGAAAAGGCAGTTTAGGCAAAAATTAGAATAACTCAGAGAGTAGAAAACCTGAAAAGGCATCTCAGACAAAAATTAGAGCAATAATAAAAAAAGAAAAATAAATAAATTACTCATTTTGATCATCATATATGGACAAAAAAACTTAAAAGGCATAAATAATAAATCTTGTTCCATTCATCAATTATCAATGTCAAAATCAAACTCCTGTCTTGTTTCATTCCAATCGTAAAAATCAAATTCATGTTTCATTTTATTCAAGTCATAAAATCCTAAACCAATGTTAAAGTTAAATTCCTATCTCATTTTATTAAACTTATGGCAAAAACATTTCAAATCAAAACAAAAATCCTATCTAATCCAAAGAAGAAATCAAAAGCAAAAAAGAAAAAAATCATAACTGCGAGTCTTCCTCCTCCTAGGATAGATATCCATATCATTGTCTAAATCATAATTATCAGCTAGTCTCTTTCCAACTGCTTTATCATAATCCCTAACAACAACCATCTTCTCAAGATCTCCAATGTCAGCAGTTTTTTTATCATCTCTCTAATCAGATAAGTCCATCTTCGTCATCTCTGTCACTCTACCAGCTGATGCATTTGTGTCAGTCATAAGTTTAGGTGTGTTATATGTTTCCATCCCTGCCTCCTACTCCTTTATTAAGGCAACTCGTCTAACCTTCTTAATAGGCTTAACTGAAGTACTAAACAAAGCATCATACCCCTCCAGCTTATCTAATAAACCAGCTAGTTTGACAAAGCGCATCAAGCCATTTATTATTGTATGGGATGTTGTACTAGTGATCAGTGATGTAAGAAAAATAACATCATCTGGTGGAATACCCTGAGACTAATCTGCCTCATGAATCTAGTTCCCTAATAAGAGGTGGTTAACCCCATACCCATCAAGTAAACCATCTTGTAGCCAAAGTTCATCATGATAAAGGAGCCAATCCTATACCCTGGGTAGTACCATAGAAAATTCTTTCGATCTAATTCTAAATGCAAAGCAGTCCACTCCCTCTGAAAAGTCAAAATGGATCAAGGTTTTGCGCATGCAGTACCTGACAGCTGAATAAGACAACTTATCTGGATAACTACTATCTGAAGGTAATCCTTTAGCCAGACCTAAGTCATTCTAAAGCAGAAGTCAGAAATCAAGAAATGGACCTTAAAAAGAAGAAGTTCTTACCTAAAGGATAACCGGGATAACTGATCAGAGCCCCTTAGTCTTACAAACAAATGTCTAAGTTAGGCAAAGCCTCATCTGATCCAAAAAATAACTCAAGCCCAATCCAACCATGGCCTTACCTGAACTAATCTAACAGGACCAACTAAACTCCATGGCTGTAATACCCTAGGAAGCCATAACATGAACACATTAATTTATTCTCAGTATGTGGTCATTTAGTCTTGAATTGATGGGAAATAATTTTAGAGACATAGTTAAAAAGCAAATTTGAAACTTTTTCGAAAATTGGCAGTGTCGGGAACACTGCTGATAAATTAGCAGTCTGATCAACGAAAGAATTTCTGAAGTTGATCTGGGGGTAAAATATGACCATAATTTATGTCTAATTTTGGTAAAAAGAAAGAAGTAAAAATTATTTAGGATCACTGAAAAAGTAAGTAATGGCATTTTGGTAAATAAAGGGAAGTTCAAGGTGAATAGTGAAAATAGGTCGGTCGGAGTTACAGAATGACTCCAGAATCATTTTTATAAATAAAGATAAATTAAAATGAGCCTATACACTTCCTACTCTGATATCTAAAACCTGACAGAATTGTCAGAATAAATTACAGAAGATTTAAGGACCAAAGTGTAAAGGTTGAAACTTGGAGGATTTAGTGATAATTTGCCAATTGATTTTGTCTTATATTACCATCAACATTTCGGTCATCTTCTCCAATTCTTCCCTCCTCCATTGCCGTTCCCCATTCCTTTCTTCTTCTTCTTCATATCTTCATTAATTCTTAACTAAATTCAATGAAATTTGATAGAAAACTTGATTATTCACTTAGCTTTATCCATTTCTATCCATAGGTTGTTGATTAGAGCAAAGGATTAGGAGGACAAACACCTTGAAGAATTCGGCCAACTTGATGATATATGATATTTACTTATGACAGCCAATTGCAGAATGGTGACAAAATAATTGACAGGTTAACAGAATGAATAACAGGATAATATAATGGATGATAATTATAAAAAATGAATAACATATTGAGGTTTATAGATTGTGCAGATGGTACTGGGTTCTACGGGTGTCGGTCGCCATTGGCATCTCCCATGCCCTAAGACCGTCGCGGTACGAGAAATCGGGTCATGACAGAGGTAGTATCAGAGCACTAAGTTTACAAAATGTGAATCTAGGTTATAGATGAATAGTGACTGTATTACAGAGGAATAATGACTAGTTACAGAATGAGATAGAATTAAGTATACCATGGAGCATAGGATTTCCTTTACCGTCTATTGCTATTATTGTCTGTTATATGTCTATATTCTACATTTTTATTGTATTCTGAGACCGTTTCTGTTTTTCTCTACAGATTATAGACATGTATGACAGCAGAGACAGAGACACCAGAGAGGCTGAGGTTGCCTCCAATGAGTCCCTAATGAGGGAGGTTAGTATATCAGAGGGTCCGTCTCGATCCCAACGGACTTCAGAGGACTCAGAGAGAGGAGATGACCCTTGAAGGGTTAAGATGATGAGGGGTTTGATGGAGCTGAGGAGGGAGATGGCTGAGATTAGGAGGGAGAGATAGCAAGCATAGCCACCACCTGCTCCTGCAGTAGTACAACCACCAGTAGTACCTACGGTAGTGGCACCGGCTCCTGTGCAGCCAGTGGGGGCTCAAAGGGAGCCAGCTGCACAGGGAGGCAGGAGAGAGATAGAGAAGGGTGGAGTCTCCATGTTTAGCTTTCTGAAGCTAAACTTACCAAAGTTTAGAGGGGACAGAGGTACAGATCCAGTTGATTTTCTGGAGGAGGTGGAGATGGTAGTTAGGAGACTACCTTGATCTGAGCTGAGATCAGTTGAGTTGGTGGGTTTGTTACTTAAGGGGAAGGCCTGGACATGGTTTTCGAGGCATATGGAGACCAGGCTATATGGAGAGCACCTACCCACTTGGGCAGAGTTTCGTCAGGATCTGATTAATGAGTTCATCACTGAGGGTGTGAGGACCCGTAATCTGGTGAGATTTAAGCAGCTGGAGCAGGGTGATAGGTCAGTAGAGGAGTGCCTTGGAGTTCATATGGTTGAGTAGATATGCTGCTCACATAGTACCTACAGAGGCAGATTTGATCAGCAGATTCAGGAGGGAATTGCATGCTGCTTTGCATAATGCCTTATTAGCCACAAAGTTTACTTCCTTGACCATAGTGATAGACAAGGCCACTCAGATGGAAGAAAAAGTACAAGACAGAGAGAGCCAAGAGAGAACAAAAGAGGAAGGGTGGCCCGAGATCATAGAGTGGGAGGGGGAGAGCATCTCCCATCCTAGGCAGGCAGAGCCAGTACCCAAATTTGAGCAGAGATCTACAGGTAGTAGTCAGAGGAGGAGACTGCATAGTAGGGGTCAGCCAGTGGTTCAGTCAGCGTCTGTATACTCTCAGGGTTCTTCGAGGCCAATTATTCATACTTTTGGTATACCAGCTTGTGTGTATTGTGGTCATATACATGGAAGAGAGTGTTGGAGGTGGACAGGTGCATGTTTGAGGTGTGGCCAGCAGGGCCATTATATGCACACTTATCCATTGAGGGCTGACCAGCAGCCATCGGTCACAGTATCTCAACCAGTGGTTCAGACCAGCCAGAATTTGAGTAAAGAGACTGCAGCCAGAGGCAGAGGTAGGGGAGGTCAGGCTCCCAGTGGTAGTTAGGCTCCAGCTTGCAGGGGCAAAGGTAGAGTATTCACGGTCAACACTCTAGATGCCCAGCGATCGGATAATGTTGTCACAGGTACTATTCTGATTCAGAATAAGGTTACAGATGCCTTATTCGATTCGGGTGTAACTCACTCTTTTGTGTCACCACATTTTGCACCCAAATTTAATAAGGAGAGGAGGTTGTTAGATATTCCATTGTCTGTTGCTACTCCTATGGGGGATTGTGTGGAAGTTGATCATTTCATTCCTGATTGCATTGTTGAGATTGATGACCATATTTTACGTGTTGACTTGATTGAGTTGTCTGTGCTTGAGTTGGATGTGATACTGGGTATGGATTTGTTGACTAGACATTGGGCAGTGATAGATTGCTATCGGAAGAGGATTAGATTTCAGCCTGAGGGGCAGTCGGAGTTTAAGTTTCAGGTGAGATTTGGGAGTTCCAGATTAACTTGATATCTGCTATCCAGGCTCGGAGATTGATAGGGAGAGGTTGTTCAGCCTATTTGGCTCATGTGGTGGATGTACAGAGGTCTTCTGTACGATTGGATCAGATATCAGTGGTTCAGGAGTTCCCTGATGTATTTCCTGAGGAGTTGCAAGGATTGCCCCCCTGATACGGAGATAGAGTTTGAGATAGAAGTGCATGCAGGCACAAACCCGATATCCATTCCACCATACAGAATGGCTCCAGCAGAACTGAAAGAATTGAAGATACAGTTACAGGAGCTATTGGATAGAGGGTTTATCAGACCTAGTAGTTCTCCATGGGGTGCACCGATTCTGTTTGTGAGAAAAAAAGATGGCTCCTTGAGGATATGTATTGATTATAGGCAGCTGAACAAAGTCACAGTGAAGAATAAGTATCCATTGCCACAGATAGATGACTTATTTGATCAGCTGCAGGGTGTCAGCCATTTTTCTAAGATTGATTTGAGGTCTAGGTATCATCAGCTGAAGATCAGGAGTGGAGATATACCCAAGACTGCTTTCAGAACCCATTATAGTCATTATGAGTTCCTGGTATTGCCATTCGGGTTGACAAATGCTCCAGTGGCTATTATGGATCTGATGAACAGGGTGTTCAGGTCTTATTTGGATAAGTTTGTCATCGTCTTCATTGATGACATCCTTATTTATTCCAGGAGTAAGGAGGAGCACAGGGAGCATTTGAGGATTGTGCTACAGACACTTCGGGAGCATCAGCTGTATGCTAAATTATCCAAGTGTAAGTTCTTATTGACTGAGGTGTGCTTTTTGGGGCATGTTATCTGCAAAGAGGGTATTATGGTGGATCCTCAAAAGATTAAGGCGGCAGGTAATTAGCCCCAACCTACCAGTGCTTCTGAGGTATGCAGCTTTCTGGGTATGGCTGGATATTATCGGAGGTTTATGAAAGATTTCTCCCGTATTGCAGCTCCTTTGACTAGATTGATGAGGAAACAGGAGCGATATATTTGGATGGATGAGTATGATCGTAGCTTTCAGACTCTGAAGTATTACCTTACCAGTGCTCTGATTTTGGCATTACCAGTTGAGGAGGAGAAATTTACTGTGTATTGTGATGCTTCGCGGATTGGCCTTGAGTGTGTTCTGATATAGATAGGTAGGGTAATTGCTTATGCTTCTCATCAGTTAAAGAAGCATGAAGCAAATTATTCGACTCATGATCTGGAGATGGCAGCAATTATCTTTGCCTTGAAGATTTGGAGACACTATCTATATGGGGTCTAAATGTGAGAAATATACTGATCATAAGAGTCTGTAGTATATATTTCAGCAGAAGGATTTGAATCTGAGGCAGCGCAGATGGGTTGAGCTTCTGAAGGATTATGACTATGAGATTCTCTATCACCCAAGGAAGGCAATGTAGTGGCAGATGCCTTGAGCAGGAAATCGATGGGTAGTCTTGCTCATATTGTGATTGGTAGGAAGCCATTGATCAGAGATCTAAAGCAGTTGGCAGATTTTGGGGTAGAGTTGGATTTGGGTTCCTAGGATCGGAACCAGGTTCTGATAGCCCAATTTCGGGCGAGGTCACTATTGATAGATGATATAAAAGTGGCCCAGAACAGAGATCCTTATCTTCTGAAGTTGAGGGGAGAGGTTCATAGTAGCAGGATGACAGAGTTTTCTGTTGATGATAGGGTATTGAGATGTAGGAGACATATCTGTATACCAGATTGTGATGAGCTACGAGATCGGATTATGCAAGAGGCACATTATTCTGCTTACAGTGTACATCTAGGGATTACCAAGATGTACCATGATTTCAGAGATGTTTATTGGTGGCCTAGGATGAAGAAAGATGTAGCTTAGTTTGTATCGAAGTGCTTAGCCTGTCAGCAGGTTAAGTTTAAGCATCAGAAGCCATCAGGGCTACTTCAAGAGATAGAGCTGCCAGAGTGGAAATGGGAACATGTTACCATAGATTTCATAGTTGGTCTACCACGGACTTCGAAGGGGTATGATTCTATCTGGATTATTGTTGATCAGTTGTGAGGCCTCGCCCGAGCACCCTCTTCCACGTTCACGGGAGGACTGGGAAGCGCTCTCATTTTTTGGGGATGATTTCTTAGGCATCGAGACGATCTTAGCGCCTTATTATTTGAAAATGATTTTGACATTTTGAAGTCGCCACCTTAAGTTTTTTTTTTTGGGAAAATTTAAGGTAAAAACCCAATTAGACTCCAATCTTATCCCAAGGGAAAAATAAGTGCACTAGCCTTTGAAACCAAAGAGGATTCGAGGACTAGGTTTTCGGTTGAACTTGGCTTCTAATTTTAACTTTGAATTAAAGCGTTTTCATGAACAGTTTAAAGAATGGAATATATATATGCATGAGTAGTTTATATGAAAATAAAGCAATAAAGCAGTTTAGAGTGCGGTAAGTAAATTATTACAATCCAAGAATATAAAAAATATGGGATATCAACTCTAGCCCTTATGGGTTCTAGGTCGATCATATATTCCCCGAATAATACAATCAATAAAGCATTTAATTAATGGAAAATAGGTCGTTTTGA
>CANXYC010973439.1:0-16508 GCA_948193065.1 Aleurites moluccanus
CAAGTAACATCATATGGTTCAGTAGTATATATGGAGAGACAGATACTGGGATGGACTGTATGAAAAGAAATCATACAATCTCCAAACAAATCAAATCGTTGGACCATGTAGGTCCTAGTTCATCCATATCAGGGCAAATAAGCATAAGGCTGATCAAGCCCTATGGCCATGACCATATTCCCCTCCTAGCTAGGGTACAAATATACAATGTGCACAAAGTCGACAGTATTTCCCCATTCCCCTGTCAAATCGGAAGTTTTGTCACAACCATATCAAGGTCAATAACAAAGGATACCATAAGCAACTATGGCATCCGGATTCCATCCATCAATCAATCAGTTCGGTTCCAATCATTTCAATATCCAATATCAATAATGGGCATGCCATGTACAACATCCAATATCAATCAAAGGTTTGGTATTAAGAATAATTCATAAAACAAGAAAGATAAGGTTCAGTGATTGAAAATGGTAATATCAATAAAGCAAAGTTATATAACAATATATGGATTTATTTGGTAAAAGAATATGGTTATAAGTTCAAGGAAAATCAAAGGTAATACACAATGTAGGGTTCGACCATTTGGGGATTTTTCCCAAATGGTATCCAACAATCAAATTAAGCAATTTCATATGACAAATGATGCATGTAGAACTCACCTCAACCTTCCAATAGTCAATGAAATAGCCAATTTCACCATTTCCTCAAAAATTCTCAATTTTAGCCACTTTGAGAATTCTATTTTCACAATCTATAATTTCACATCAAATTGATCATCAATTAATTGTTCACTTACATCCAATTGACTAATTTTATCATCAATTTATAAATCTCATCCTTAATTTATCAAATCATATTTCAAATTTCCAAATAAACCCTCAAATTTAGGGATTTCTATATTTTAGTATTAATCTAGGTAAATTAACACTAAACCCATTTATTCCAACCTAAATAATATCTATTTAATCGATAAAAATCAACAAATAAACCCTTACCTTAAATGGGTTAAAATGATAGAATTTTGTTCTCCACTGCCTCTAGGAATTTCCAGCACCTTTCCACTAGCTAAAGATGGAAAAGAGACAAGCACAGATTCTATGTATGATTTTCACGAATTTTCTCTAGTAATTTTGATGGAAAAATAGTGAAATCGATGATGAAGAAGAAGAAACAGTGTTCGACTATCCTTGGAGAAAAAGACGAACACGAAGAACAGAGAAACAAAGAAAGAAATAGAAGAAAAATAAGGCAACGCATTTTAATGCATCAGTTACTGCCTCTTTAAATAGGCTACTGCCTCAGTAACTTCCGCCTCGTCATTTCTGTCTCACCAGTCCAGTTCGCAAATTGCCGGCTCGCCAATCCCAGCTTGCCAATGCCTCTTCGCATTGCCGATCCACAATTGCCAGTTCGCCAAACCCAGCTCGCCATTACCCTCTTCGCTTACTCGCAATACCTCTTCGCATATACCAGCTCCCATATGCCACTTCATATATGCCGGCTCGCAAATTCCAGTTTGCCTATGCCTCTTTGCATTGCCACTTCGCAATGCCGGCTCACATTGCCCTCCTCGCATTTCCAGTTCGCACTTCCCTCTTCGCGTTCCCAGCTCACACTTTCCTCTTCGCAAGGCCAGCTCGGCATTGCCTCTTCGCAAGGCCAGCTCGCCAATGCCACCTCGCAAGGCCAGCTCGCCAATGCTGGCTGGAACTACTTAATCCCAATTCACGAAAAATGCTGCAGATTTTCTAACTCCTCAATTCTTTTAACTCTTATACATATATACAGCTTAAGAATTCAACATATCAATCAATCTTATTCAAAAGGAATATTTCCATGCTCATTTACTATCATTATCCCAAATAATTAAATAAGTAAAATTTATACTTATAATAGAATCAATTAATTAGACCAATTCCATCTAAATTATTCACACATATAGATACAAATATATTTATGAAAATGGTAGGCGTTACAAAAATATTTTATTATTCTACAAGTATGTGACTAATTTTTCTTTATATCATATCGATAATATTTATTTTAAAAATTTTGTTCATCTTTTCTATTTTTATTTATGTATAATTTTATTTATTTCTGGTGGTAATAAGTATTCTTATGATATTATTTTATTCTTATGAAAAAAATAGTTATTATATATTTACCTTTAAATTACCACATTCACTTCAAGGAATGAGATAAAATCAGTAGGATATATTTCATGAATTTTTTATTAACGACTTGTTATTTTATTCAGTTAAGTATTACTGTATTCACTTCTGGGAATGAGATTAAACTAGAAAGTATGAAATTAATTCATAACATTTTTATAATTTTTTTTATCAATATTGCTACTGTATGAGCATATTTGATATATGAAAAATATTAACATATCATTATTTGTAAATATTTTCCACATACTAAGAGTTAATTCTAACAAAAAATAATATATTTGAAAGAAAAAAATAACTTTGCAATATCAAAATAAATAAATTCACTATTATTATTAATACATGATTAAATTAAAATTTTATAATAATTATTCTATTTTTTTTCACTTACACTTTTATAAGATCATAAATATAAATCATTTTATTTTATTTTAAATTATATTTTAACAAGTATAAAATATTATAATCTATATAAAAATAAATATCAAAATTAAAGAATAAATTTTTATGTTAGATGTAAATTAAAAAATAAAATGATAATGTATAAAAATAGAATTTACTTAGTCAAATATCTAAATTGTCACCAATAAAAAGAATTTCAAATTCTAAATATTTGAACGTTATCAAGAGAAAAATTTTCAAATCTTTTGAACAAGAAAACTATCAAATACATTTAAAGTGAATCGTGCTGATAACGTGTTGTAAAAATAAACAAAATAAGAATAAGAACATCAACACAATTATAAGAATATAGAAAATGAAATTTTCTATTATCTTCTTGGTGTATCATACAAAATAATAGGAACCCTTATTTATAGGGTTTATCTATACTGTAAGTTACAAAATATAAATCCACCATAAATTACAAATCATAAATAGTGTAATAAAATTAAATTTAAATATAAAAAATTATGAACAATAAAATAGATGAATGGACATTCACATTAATCTATATTTTTATAATAATTTTTTTTAGTATAATGAAATCCTCAATTTGGATATCTAAAATTAGAAATAAAAAATAAAAAAATTATTGATTATTTAATAAAAATAATATTTTAAATAAAATTGAAAAATTATAATTAAAGAAAAATAAAAATTGCAAATCAATTATACCGATAGTTAAATATATATATCGAAAAATAATATAACGAAAAATTTATATATTTTTTAAATAATTTTTTTAAATAATAAATTATAACTACATATTTTTTTAAATAATATATTTAAAATTAATTTCTCATTCTCAATTCTAAATTCCCAATGAGACAAAAGAAAATAATTATCCTAAAAGTGCTGAGTAATTTTTTCTTATTATTTCAATTATTTTTTCTGACACTTACCAAACATAACGTCTCCCAATCTTACGTGTAAAACAAAAATGGAGGAGAAATGCTGCCTTATCCTTATTAATCCAATTACCGAACTTGCCCCACATATGCACGTCTGTCTGCCATTATCTTATGCCATTGCCACCTCACTGGCAACGCCACCACTAACCGCCGTGGTTTTCTCTTCTCCTACGTCGTTTTCTGATTTTCTCTATATATATTTCCTCTTTCTTCTCTTTTTCACTCGTAAGATAAATTCCCAAAATTAATCATTCATTTCATACTCATTCAAAATCATGGAGACCACTACCCACCAAGAACAACAACCATTACCCGCCAAAACCGGCGGCTGTGATTTCCCCTCCGACGAGCGTGATTACCAATCAGGATTCGGTAACAGTTTCGAGTCAGAGGCCATCTCTGGAGCTCTACCTCATGCTCAAAATAGCCCTCTCTTGTGTCCTTTTGGTCTTTATGCTGAACAGATCTCTGGGTCTTCCTTCACTTCCCCTCGCAAACTCAATCAACGCAGGTTCATGTTCCTTCCTCTGTTTTTTCTTTTATACGGGTTATTAGTTTAGTGATTTTGTGCTTTTGATTTTGTGGATATAGTTGGCTATATCGAATCAAACCATCGGTTACCCATGAACCCTTTAAGCCTCGGGTTCCAAGTCATGGGAAGCTAGTGAGCGAATTTGACAAAAGCAATAGCTGCACGACACCCACTCAGTTACGATGGAAACCAGTGGAAATTCCTGATTCCTGTACTGATTTTGTTGATGGTTTATTCACAATATGTGGGGCTGGCAGCTCTTTCCTTCGCCATGGATATGCTATTCACATGTAATTGGTATTTTCCAATTGTTTGTTTTGTTTCACTATCTTTTGTTTATATATGGAATCAAAGGTTTTTTTTTTTTTTGTTAAAATTGATTGATGTGTAGGTACACTGCGAATAAATCAATGGACAACTGTGCTTTCTGCAATGCTGATGGTGACTTCTTGATAGTTCCCCAACAAGGAAGTGAGTTACTAAATTTGAATCCAATCATGATTTTGTTATAAATTGTGATTTTTTCAGGTTATTACATTGGTTTATAGGGTGTTGGCATTTCTGTTTTTAGATTTGAACAAATATGGTATGCACTTTAGCATTCTGTTAATACCTGCAGAGTATAGAGTGAAATGTGTTACTGTTTGGTTCATGTTATTGAATAGATGAAACAGTGTCACCCTTATATGAAGATTATATTTGTGAAGTAGTCAGTAATTGTTTGACTGATGAGTGAGACTAACATTCTTGAGTTGAAATGTTTAGAGGTTCTTGCTTTATTTTCTGTTAGAAAATTTGTTTGAGATTGTTACATTGAAGAATAAATAGTCCCATAAATTTTAATTTACTTTTCAATTTTGCCAAATAATTTATAATTTATAGCAGTTAGTTCAGAGGTAGTAATAATGCTTGAGATTGAGAGATGAGTGGTTGTTATACTTAATCGTGTGCTAAATTGGTAAACCTACAAGGCTGGGCAGGCTAGAATTTGAATTGTTTGACTTAAGAGAATGGTTTATAAAGCTTCAGGTGGGCACTAGTCAATATTTGAAGCCCTATTCAGCTTGCTCAATCATGTGAGCATGCCAATTTAGTGACTGTTCTAATTCAGCTTGGTCAATCCTGTTAGCAAGCCAATTTAGTGACTGTTCCATTTCCTACTATTATGTATGTGATTGATACTAAGTGTAGAAGTATGAGATAATTTCAAAAAAAAATTGAATAAAATTGAAGAATTCTGGCAAAGATCTAGGTTTATGTGACCAATAGGCCTACTATTGAACTGCTCAATCCTTAAAAGAACTTTGATATCTAGTTGTGGATATGAACTAATATTGCTATTAAATTCCTCAATGCTTATGTGAGCTTTTACCATATATCATGTTTGGGTGTGTAAAGTACTTGTATTAGATTTCCACATCCCCACAAGAATCTCAGTTTCGATTTCCTTATTGATAACTACTTGCTAACTCTCTTAGAATCTAATAGTGCAATAGTTACCTGAATTAGGTAACCCCCCTATGGTGCCACAATCTTTGGACGGATTGCTATGGGATGCAATCTGGAGCTTTGAGGTTAGAGTTCATAAAATCATTGTCAGATAATGGTGAAAGAAGAAGAGTGAGAGGATGAGGAGGAAAGTGGCTTTTGTTGTTCTCTTATTTTGACTGCGCTGAATTTCCTCTCCCTTTCGCTTGTTTCTTTTGATCCATACAGTACAAAATCCTAACTTGCAGTTTATATTTGGCCCTTTTCTTTTTAGCAGGCTTTAAAACATAGCAATGGGTATTTTTTTTATTTCAAATTTGGATCTCCTTTAAACAATGATTGCGAGCGTTGTTTTAACTAATTAGTTTTTATGTAGATTTTTCTCAGTTGTTTTTATTAAAAAGTAGCCCATTGGCATTTATATAATACTTCAAAAATTAAAATTTATAATATGGGTTTAATTTTCAAATTTTTTTTTTGGTAAATTTGGCTTCAACTAGAACTCGAACTCAAGACCTTTCAACCTATGTAACATTTTTTTTCCACTATTTTTTATAATATTTCACTATTTGTTATGTGTATTTCACTTTTTAAAAAATTTTAAATAAAAACTAATTATAGAATACTTCTTGGTGTAAAATTTAACTATTAAAAAGTTAAGTGACTTATTATTGTAAATCATGTAGCATACCAAATTAATATACCAACCAAATCTACCCCATTGCATACTATACATTAAGTGGTGAATGTTATCTGCTTCCTGGTACCACAACACAAAAATATATCATGTTCTAGGTAACTATGGTATTGTGTTATATATTCATGTGTGATTGGAATTTTGTGTCTCTAATTTCTTCTTATGCTTCTATAGTGCACACTGCATTCTCTATTTCAATCTGCTTGAGAATTGAAGAGTTGAGATCTTATTAATTAATTGTTACGAATACTCTGCTCTCGTTGTGCAGGGCTGTGGATCACTACTGAATGTGGAAAGTTGCAAGTCTCCCCTGGTGAAATTGTTGTTTTACCTCAAGGGTTCCGTTTTGCTGTAGATTTGCCAGATGGCCCATCACGTGGTTATGTTGCTGAGATTTTTGGTACCCATTTTCTGCTTCCTGATCTTGGGCCAATAGGTACCTGATCTCTTTCTCAGATGTTGCTGGCAAACAAAAGTAGTTCATTATTTATATCAGGTACAGCAAAAACATGATCTTGGTTGCATTTAGGTGGTAATGGTCTTGCTTCTCCAAGGGATTTCCTTGTTCCAAAGGCCTGGTATGAGGAGGGCTCTCGTCCAGGATACAATATCATACAAAAGTTTGGCGGAGAACTATTTACAGCAAAGCAGGATTTTTCTCCATTCAATGTTGTTGCCTGGCATGGTAATTATGTTCCATACAAGGTAAGTGTAATACCATAGTACTACTTCTAGTTTTGAACCAATTGGATAGAGAAAAATATTTTGCCCATATTTCTTCTGAAAATAGACAACCATCTAATCTGCAGTATGATCTCAAAAAGTTTTGCCCGTATAATACTGTGCTGATTGATCATAGTGATCCATCAATAAATACAGGTAAGTGATGCATATATCCATACATTTTTCACTTCCCTTGTGTTCACTGTTCAGTGTAAATCATGTTCCATTTCTTAATTGAATTTATGCCATATATTGCAGTTCTGACAGCACCAACTGATAAACCTGGAGTTGCGTTGATTGATTTTGTTATTTTTCCTCCCCGATGGATAGTTGCGGAGCACACTTTCAGACCTCCATATTACCATCGCAATTGTATGAGTGAATTTATGGGCCTGATTTATGGTAGATATGAGGTAAATTGTAGTTCACAGTTTTTATGATCTTAGTCTTGCAGTTTCTGGCAATGAAAGGATCCTTATTTTTTTGCTTTCCTAACATGTAATTGATAGAGGATTGTATTTTCTATAGTAATTGCACTGATGATATATATCAGGTGGATTGAGCAGTACTGACTACTGAAAGGGCTAAACATTTTTCCAATTCTATGGCTACTTGTGCCTAAAATTTGGTTAAATTCCTTACTCAAGTACAACTTAACTCAACTTAGTTTTAATTCCAAAATTAATTAGGGTCAGCTATATAGATTTTTTATTTCTATTCTAAACGATTTTGGGTGGCATGTTCTGATAATTGTAATGTCTCTAAATTTTATTGCATTCCTTTTATTCTTTTTTTCTATCACGATGTGCTCAACCTTTTTAACCGGAACCTTTCCAAAATCTCTGTTTTACGTGTCCAAACCATTTTAATTTTTATTGTCATATCTTATTATCAATCGATATAACTTCCACTATATTTTTAATATTTTCATTATGTATGTTATTCGATATAATATGACTACACTTTTATCTCGTCAATGCTAGAACTCGATACATGTTGTCCCTTCATTGGTCAACATTCACTACCATATAGCATAACTGGTCAAATAGCTTTCGGTAAAATTTGGTTAAATTCTTTGCTCAAGTAGAAAGTAAATTTTGTATTTCTATGTGCTGCTTCATTTCAGGCAAAAGCTGATGGATTCCTCCCGGGCGGTGCAAGTCTTCATAGCTGCATGACTCCACATGGTCCTGATACCCAGACGTTCGAGGTAGAAGTCTTGTAGACATTCTCATACAATACTTTCACTTTTCTTTTTATTTCTAAATTCAGGACTATCTAGGATTCATATTGCCAAATAATACTTTTAGGATTTGTCACAAATTTTATTAATTGTATCTTTTATATATTAGTACAAGTTTTAAATTCTCTCTGGTTTCCATATTCACTCACTATCACGATTCAAATGTTTAGTCATCAAACATTTTTATTGGCTTTTCAGGCTACAATTACACGTGGAAATGATGGAGGCCCATATAAAATAACCGATACAATGGCTTTCATGTTTGAATCATGTTTAATCCCCAGAATCTGCCCGTGGGCTGTTGAGTCACCATTCGTGGACCCTGATTATTACCAGTGTTGGATTGGACTCAAGTCCCATTTTTCACATGGAGCAGATGCTAAGAGCAACGGTGTACAGAACTAACATCAGAGAAGTATTGATCCTTAATTTGGTCTTCAAACATAAATCCTTCGTGCGAGCTCTTCCTCAGTTCCCCCTTCTTGTTTTATACATAAATTTGAAAAACTTATAAGCTAAAAGAAAGAGAAATAGATGCAGGAATCGCCAGGTGTAGAAAAATTTTCCATCTAGCTTTTCCAATGGTGTGTGATAGAAGTTGAATTGGTTCAATAAACTACCAAATATTGAATAAAAGTGTATATGATGTCTACCTGTTGAGTTATGACTTGTATGCAGTAAATTTTGGATAGAAGTTGGAGCATCATATGTTCTGTATCACGGTATACATTTAATCTAAGGATGTTATCAGGACAAATGTAATTGAATTGTCTAGTACTTACTATCAACTACTTACTACTACCAAGTACTTGTACTTGAATTGTCATTCAATTCGACTGAATCAGTTATGACTTGAGGAAAATTATTAAAATATAAAAATTTTATATTGAAAAAAAAAAATTATAAGAAATATATATAATTTTAGGATATAATTAATTAATGACTAGTTTTATCATTTGACTATAATTAGATCTTAATCTATCTTAAAGTCTAATTCTATTTTTTTATAAGTCATTATCGAAAATTTAACAGAAGTGAACTCCTCAGCATTAGCCAACCGAGCCAAGGCATCACTGACTTTATTTCTTGAATGTAAAGAAATATCTCTTATACTTTGCGCGAGTTAAATATTACATAAATTTTTAGAAATTATTTGTGCAAGTTTCACTTAAATACATAAATATATTTCACTAAATTTTTATCATATTATTCTATACGATAAAATATTAGTCCACCAAAAATTTTCTATATAAGGAGTAATTAGTGGTAAAATATCTATTATTGAAAAAAAAAACTCCAACTTTTGGTTTTAAATTAATAATTTTATTTGTTATTATATTTAAAAAGATTATGATAAAAAAAAAATCTAATATTATTAATATCTATTAATAAAAGGGAAGAGCGCAGGACCCTGGGCAGGTTTTGTAATGCATTGGTTTGATTGGTTTGATTATTAATTTTTTAAAAAATATAAATAAATTGGCCTATTCAATTAATTTGATAAATAAAATTTTTTAACAGAATCGGAAATAATAAAATTAAATTTTTTTATATTATTTAACTAAATTAAATCGATTATTTTATTTAATAAAATCAATTTAATCGAATTATATCAATTAATTTAGTTTGATTAATTGATTCTTACTGATTAAAGCTGACCCTTAACCGTGGGATTGTCATGTGAAGGAACATGATATTTTTTTTTTTTAATTAAATATATTTTTATATCTATTAATGTAATTATCTGTCTAATAAGAGCAAAGCAAAAAGAGAAAAAGACAGTTAATTGAAAGAAAAAAAAAAATTAGACTATGACAATTTTTCATACTCCTTATATAGAAAATGACAACATATATTATAATTTATTTTAAATTAAAATAAAAGAAATAAAAATAGTATGATAATATTGAAATTAATTATTATAAATATATTTAATTACAATTATGTTTTATATCTTTCAATTTTACCAATTTAATTCATGCGAATATGACACTAAGGTAGACTTTTGATGTGGACAAACATAATTGATTAAGATGATGTGAACCTCTTCTAAGCCTTTATTACCGGTTTAAATCGGTTATTCTATTGATTAAAAAATAATTATTAAAATCATATTAGAAATTAGTTATTTTATAAAAATATTAAATTAATTTTAAAATAAATTAAATGATCCTCCTTAAATTACTAATTTTTATATGGTAATCATAATTAGTAGGGGGTGAGATAAAATAAAACAATACAAAAATTATGAAATCTTATAATATTATAATTTTTGAAAATTAATTATATTAAAAATATAAAAATGATGATGACAACAATCTTAACTTGAAATATTAAATTATATTTGATAGTAAAATAATCACTTTTTAACTCTTTTGATTATTTTTTGAATTTAATTTAGATATCAACAAACATAAATTCAAAATAAAAAATAAATATAACTTATAATTTTAATTAAATTATCGATCAAATAATGAATAAAAAAAATAAATATTTTACTATAAAAAAATAAAAATAAATAAATTAATCACTAAAATAAAAAAAATAATATCTATTAAAAAAATAAATATGAACAATTGTATAACAAAATTAAAAATAAAAAAAAAATAAACTAAAAGAGTCACATAAAAAAATCAACAATAATATGAGAAAATAATAATAAAAAATTTAAAATATTCTAAAATTAAAAAAAAAAACGAGAACTGAAATTTTAGAATTCAAATTACTAATCTTTAAAAGTTTAAATATAATAAAGTTTTTATTATATTTAAATTTTTAAAAATTAAAATTTAAAAATAATAATTTTCATTAAAAAAAAATAACCCATACAATTCTAAAATAACAATTTTCATTATAATCGAATTTAAATTAAATTAAAAAAAAAAAAAACAATTGGCAACCACTCACACTATTCTAAGAAAATGGAGGCTACTGTGCAAAGTGGTGACCACTGAGCACAGACAGAAATTTTCTTTATTTATTATTTTTATTTATAGTAAATCTGTAAACGCTTTCTCTTCTTCTTCTTTTATTTTTCCAACACTTTTTATTATTATCTGAAAAAACAAACACAAGTAGGCCCTTTTCACATCTCCTCCACGTGCAATAATGCCTTTGTATTTTCTGTACGGTACTTAAAAAGAATTTTTATGATCCCAAAATTAAAATTAAAAAATTAAACCCACTAATAAATCATATATGATTAGTTATGGCATGCACATGCAATACCTTTAATTTATCAACGTTTATTATTATTTTTTTTAATATTAAGAAAAAAAAAATCAATAATGAATATATTATTTAAAAAAAATATATATTTATTATTATATTATATATTAAATTTAATTTTTAAATATATTAAAAAATTATGCACTTCCTATTTCACAATAAATATCTTAATTTTCTTTTTAATATGTTTTAATTTAATTATTTTATTTTTTAATTTAAATTATATTTTATTTTAAGTTGAAAATAATACCTTTGTTAAAATTATATTAAAAAATTAATTAAGAGATATAAAATATGAGAGAATTAAGGTGAAAAAGATTTAAGTAATTAATGAATTAAAATAATAAATAAATTAGAAAAGTTAAAATAGATAAATTTTTTTAATAATTGTATATTTTACAATTAAAATATTTATTATGAAATGAAATGAGTATTTATTTTTGGACAAATTATAAATTAGTCCCTGAATTTTGACCTAATAACGAAATGGTCTCTATATTTGGTGAAATGCATTTCATGGTCCCTTTATTTTGACTTCATAAGACTATTTAGTCTTTCCATTTTTTTTTTTTTTTTACATTTTTTGTGAAAAAAATTGAAAAATAAAAAGAAAATAAAAATTTATACCTAAAATACCTTTATACCCAAATGTCCTCTACCACCCACCTCTTTATCCTCTTTCATTATAATTTCTTCTCTTTCTTTTTTCTTTCACATATTTTTCTTAAAAACTAAGAAATAATCCTTGCAATTAGGTTAAAAATAGTGGATTTTTTTTTTTTTTTATTGTAGATGGTGTTCAAGAAGTCAAGGGTTCAACAATGGGTTTTTGAACTTGATAACTCGAGCGACAATAATGCCGTCGGTGGACATGTGTCGGTTGGCTGAGAAGGAATTGTAACACCTCAGTTAAACCTAGAACTTGAACTAAAAAGAGGCAACCTTAGGGTTTTTGCCTTGAATTGAATGTTGTGAATTATTATATATTTGTACATGAATCTGACATGTATACATGTTATATAGTATGTTTGTATGAATAGAGGGGGTTTAAAAGCTGTTAGGAAGAAATCGGATAAAATTGAGTTTTTAATGAACTGGGGGGCAAAATAGTCATTTCACACCCCTTGAGTTTTAATGAAAATTAACCTCATATTTGATGATAAAAGAGAATATCAGGACATGAAAATAGTGGTATAAAGGTCATTTGAATTATTGTTGGAAGATTAAAACCGGTAGAAAATAATTCCGAGCAAAATTGCTCGGATAGGGATTCCATTTGAACTAAGGGTAGTTTAGTTTTTTCCTTTGAATTATGGACTTATATGGTGTATGCAAGCTTATGGTGTCATTTTAGGCTAACCTAAATCAAACCATTGGATGAAAAAAATCAAGAATTGAATGGTTAGTAAGTTAGGTTTCATAATTTTTACCATAAGACCAATACACAGGATAACCAACTTGATATTTAGTTGGATTTTTACGACCTCTTCATCTTCCTTAAGCCATTCACCAACCAAACTTTCTCTTTCCTCCATTGAAACTTTCAGCCACCATTGTCCAACACCAAAGCAAGTTGTTTTCTTCCATTTTTTGATCCAAACTTATTAATTCTATCATTCTAAATATAAATCTATCCTTAGATTCAAAGGAAAATCAAGAAAAGTTGATAAATCAAAACTTTGAAGTTTTGGAAGAACTATTGGATTGATGTAATTATATTCTTAAGATGTTCTTTGATGCTAATTAGCAACAAAAATGTGTTTAGGTTGGAAGAAATTCAAAGGTTGGAAAAGAAACCCTAATAGGAAAAGGTATGAATCAAAAGTGTATTTTGATGGATTTTTTGTTCAAATGAGTTGTATTTAATGTGCATGTAATGAATTAGTGGTTATTTGATGGAAAGAAATCCATTTGAATGGAATTCTAGCTTGACCGAAATATTGAAGCTTGAAAAATAGTTTGATGCTTTGATATTTAATAGGTTTAAATGGTTAAATGTTATGTATTTGGTATATATGAATGTTGTATGAATGATTGGTGTTGAAAAATGAATGAATGGAATGAATTCTAACTAGGTTGAACCATATGGACTTTATAGGTTTAATGTGTTAGGTTGAAGTAATTAGAAAGCAAAGGTTTGAATATGGTCTAATAGAGTATACAATGCAAATGTATGAGTTTAGATTTGGAAATGGTGTTTGATATAAGTACTTGAAAAGTAAACTTGAAATTTGGTGTATGTTTGATATGGAATATTGAATTAAGTGTATATAAGTTCTTAATATAGCATAATGATGAATGTGTGAAATGTAAGTCAAATGTGGTGATAGAATGTGTTTAATGCATAAAGAATTGGAAAAAGTATAAATTATGCAATGTGAGGTTTATAGTGCATATTGATTATGCTTGATGTCTGTTGATGTGTATAATGTGTTTTGTAATATTTTTACATCTAACCGGAGTGTTATATGTGGACATAGGTAAACCGTCGTGTAATATCTGTCATTTTGATTATTTTATTAATTGTATGTTGTTGAATTAATTGAGGATATAAAATGTTTTGAGAAAAATTCAGAAAATTTTTGGCAGGGTGGATTTTGTGAGGCTGATTTCTTGATTTTAAAGAAATAATTTGGTAAAGTATAAAATATAAAAGTTATAGATGTATATCTCATCTTTAATTCTGTAAAGTGGCTCTATAAAATTCTATGTATGTGAAGAGTTGTGCCTCCTTGAACAGAACCTGTCTGGTTCGTTAGTTTCTGTAGGAATCTGAGTATGTTTGAATTTTCTGGGAATGATTGAGGCTAAATGAACCAAAGGTGTAAAACATGAGAAATGTCCCTTTATGTGTTGTGATGTTGTCTATAAAATTTCAAGAGATTTGGATAAGTATAACTCAGTGGAGAGTGAAATTTCTCAGGCCTGTTCGGATAAATTTTGGGCAGTAAGTCAGGGTGAATTTTAGAGAGTCACCATAGTTTGTGTAGTTATCCTTTTGATTTGAATTTTATCTATGTTGGACCCCCTGAATATCTATTTTAAGTGACAAAAATAATCAAGGAGTTTGGATATTTGTAGCTCATTTGTGAGATGATTAAATATAAGTTGTCGAGGAAGAGTTTCAGTTCGGCAGAGACTGGTATTTGTGAGCCGGCAATGCGAGCAGGCGAAGTGAAATTTGCCGAGGTGGCATATGCGAAGTGGAGTTTGGCGAGAAAAAATTTGGCGAAATTGGCATATGCGAGGTGGCATATGTGAAGTGGAGTTTGGCGAGGAGGAATTTGGCGAAGAAGCATATGCGAGGTGACATATGCAAAGTGGAGTTTGGCAAGGAGGAATTTGGCGAAGAAGCATATGCGAAGTGGAGTTTGGCGAGGAGGAATAAGGTGAAGAGGCATATGCGAGGTGGAATTCGCGAGGCGAGTTGGAGAGGTGACATATGCGAATTGGACATGCGAAGTGGCTTTTGCGAAGTGACATTGTCGGAGCAGATTGGCGAAGTGGGAATTGCGAGCTGGCTTATGTGAGGTGGCTTTGCTGAGGCGGATTGGCGAGGTGAGCTGGAGAGCGGAAATTTTGAAGCAGTAACCTATTTAACCAGTGCCCAGTAGCGATTTCTCTGCACAATTCTTCTTCTTCTTTTCTTCATTCTTCTTCAGTTCTTCTCAGATTTGTTCCATTTATTTTTTTAATGCATTAATACTCAAAATTAATGCATTAAATCTCTAGATTATCTCATTATAAAGCATAAATCTTCAGTTTCTAGTAGATTTTCTCAAGAAAATCAGTTTTAGAGAAATAAGGTAAATTTTCTTCAAATATCATTTTCTTTTTAGATAAATAAATTATGGTAGTTAGGATAGTTAATTATGGGTATATAGAATTTATTACAAGCATTTTGAGGCTATTAATGGTAATTAATGTTGAAAAAATCAGAATTTATGGACTGTCATGAATAGTAACATGAACAATAATTTCGAAATTAAATTCAGATTTTCTTTAAGAGTTGAATTAAATTAATGTTGGGAATCAAGAATAGAAACTATAAGATGGTTAAATTTTAAGAAATCATATTGAGTAGTATTGATTAAGAAAAACCATAATATTAAATTTTTGGGAAAATTTCATGGGAGAAGAGAATCAAGGAAATTGAGGAGATCATAGTTTGAGCCAACTATTGAAGGAAATTCAAGTATAAATTGTGTAGAGGTAAATATGAACATTGCATATACGTATTGGTTCTTTGATATGATTGTCCAAGCCTTCATAATATTCTCAATTATGACAATGTATTAATGATCTATTAATTAAAGTTTCCATGATATTTTCAAACCTATGATAATTGTTTCATGTGATTACCATAATTATCTTGTGAATGACTTTGTTATCTTTCCTTGGACCAAGTTCATATGAAACCTATTTGTTACTTGACTGAATTTATGCTATATATTGATGGTCTTGTGACCAATATGCTTCTTGTGAGATTGAAACCATATGACACTATGGATAGAACGCTCTTCCCAATAAGAGTAAACTCATTGGTCCATTGTGGACTTTGGAAACCTGACTGATAGGATTTTTATCAGTATTCCACCTAGAGGGGACCATGAGCTCTAGGCGTATGCCTGACCAAGCATGTATTTGCGATAAGATAGCAAAGACTACCGATGCGCTCTGTTGTGATAAGTAGTAAGGCTATTGATGCACTCTGTAGTTCTACCATGTAATTTGATAGTGCTATTTGACTGTGAGCACTTTTATTCCTGTGAACCTAACCATTTACCCATGTTATATGGATTGACCTTTCCTTTGGATTGATGGATTTCTTTATATTGCATGTTCATATCTTACTGAGTTGAAGGCAGCGCAACTGGGCCCGCCGACCATTTTTTTTATTTGACTCAAATTTATTCTATTATTCATTATGGATATATATATATGATTGTTCTACAGCTATATGAGTTATATTTATGCTATTTATATTGTTATATGGAGACACACCCATATGGTATTATAACAGGGCTACCTCGATGGTGTAGCGGGTAATTCCATCGACCGTGTGCACACTGGT
>CANXYC010973531.1:0-16510 GCA_948193065.1 Aleurites moluccanus
AATTTCTCTTGAAATTTCCTCTAGCAAATTCCAACTCTAACTCCTCAATTAATTTGAGTTTCTCCTCCTAAGAAATTTTTCCAAATATACAAAAATTAGGGTTTTCTCCAAATCAATAATATTTATCATGATTTCCTAATAATTAATTATCTTAGAGTCTCTATTCTTAATTCCCAATAACAATTTTTATTTATTTTTTAAAGAAAAATCTGTATTTAATTCAGAGTTACTGTTCATGTTACTATTCATGAAAGCCTCAACATTCTGATTTCCTACCACATTAATTACCATTAATGACTCCAGATTACTTGCAATAAATTTTATATACCCAATATAATTATCCTGACCCATAGACTTAAATAAATCTAAAGAAAATAGCTTTGGAAGAAAATTTACCTTATTTTCCTCAACATTGAAATTTCTAAAATTCCTTGCTTAAACTGATGATTTCTGTCTTAATATAGAATAATCTATTGGTCTAATGCATAAATTTGAGTGTTAATGCCTTAGAAAATAAAATGAGATTAATCTGAGAAAAGACTGAATTTAACGAAGAAAGAAGGAGGAAAAATCGTGAAAATGCTACTGGGGTTGCTGGGTTTAAATAGACCACTGCCCCAGAAAACACGCTTGCCAGCTTGCCTCGTCAATCCTGCCTTGGCAATGCTACCTCGCATAAGCCAGCTCGCCATTCTCACTTCGCATTATCCAGCTCGCACTTTCCAGCTCTCCAAACTGATCCGACAACGCCACCTCGCTATTCCAGCTCGCATATGCTGCCTCGCCAGACTCTCCTCGAGAACTCTTCCTCGCATATGCCACTTCGCTTCTTTGCCTCTTCACCTCTTCGCTAAACTCTGCTTCGTGAACTGCCACTTCGCACAATCCCTCTTCGCATAATGCCACCTCGCCTTTCCTCTTTGCCTAACCTCTTCGCAAAACCTTTTCGCTAAACTCTCTTCACCAAACCTCTTCTTCAAACCTCTTCACCAAACTCTAATTGGGAAGAGCATTCTATCCATGGGTCATGGGGTTTCAATCTCATAAGAAGCATATTGGTCGCAAGACCATCATCATATATCATCATTCAAATCTGGTTTAATAAATAAGAAGCATATCAACTTGATCCAAGAAGGTTGATCAAGTCATTTACATTATACAATATATATATATATATATATATATATATATATATATATATGGACGAACAATTATAAGAATACTTGGTCATATTAATTTCAAAGAATGATAATCAAACAAGATGTTCATACTTACCTTAACACAATTTCTCTTGAAATTTCCTCTAGCAAATTCCAACTTTAACTCTTTAATTAATTTGATTTTCTCCTCCTAAGAAATTTTCCCAAATATACAAAATTAGGGTTTTCTCTAAATCAATAATATTTATCATGATTTCCTAATAATTAATTATCTTAGAGTCTTTATCCTTAATTCCCAACAACAATTTTATTTATCTCTTAAAGAAAAATCTGTATTTAATTCGGAGTTATTGTTCATGCCACTATTCATGATAGCCTCAACATTCTGATTTTCTTCCACATTAATTACCATTGATGACTTCAGATTACTTGTAATAAATTCTATATACCCAATATTAATTATTCTAACCTATAGACTTAAATAAATTTAAAGAAAATAGTTTTGAAAGAAAATTTACCTTATTTTCCTCAACACTGAAATTCCTGTGAGTTGTTGCTCAAATCTGATGATTTCTGCCTTAATATAGAATAATCTAGAAGTCTAATACATTAATTTGAGTATTAATGCCTTAGAAAATAAAATGAGACTAATCTGAGAAAAGACTGATTTTTAACGAAGAAAGAAGGAAGAAAAAATCGTGAGAATGCTACTGGGGTTGCTGGGGTTAAATAGACCACTACCCCAGAAAACACGTTTTCCAGCTAGCCAATCTGCCTCGGCAAAGCTACCTCGCATAAGCCAGTTTGCCATTCTCACTTCGCATTTCCTAGCTCGCACTTCCTAACTCGTCAAACTGATCCGGCAATGCCACTTCGCTATTCCAGCTCGCATATGTCACCTCGCATATGCTGTCTCGCCAGACTCTCCTTGCGACCTCTTCCTCGCATATGCCAACTCGGCAATGCTTCTTCCCCTCTTCGCTTCTCCGCCAAATTTCTGCTTCGCGAATTGCCACTTCGCACATTCCCTCTCCTCATAATGCCTCTTTGCATAATGCCTCTTCGCCAAATCCTCTTTGCCTTTCCTCTTCACCAAATCCTCTTCGCCTTTCCTCTTCGCCAAATCCTCTTCGCCTTTCCTCTTCGCCTTTTCTCTTCGCCAAATCATCTTCGCATATGCCTCTTTGCCAATTGCCACTTCGGCAATCTCACCTCGCCACTTCGCTAACCTTCATTGCCAGCTCGCAAAATGCCACTTCGCATTTTGCTAGCTCGTCAATCCAAGACTTTGCTAAGTTGAAATCTTTCCTAGACAACTTACACTTAACCAGCTCGCAAATGAGTTACAATTATCCAAACTTACTAATTCTTCTTGCCACTTAAAATAGACATGCAGTGGCATAATATATCCAAATTTAAATCTCTAAGAACAACACACAGACTGTGGTGACTCTTCAAAAGTCACCCAGACTTACTGCCCCAAAATCCAACCGAACAGACCTGAGAAAAATCCACTCTCCACTGAGATATAGTTATCCAAAAATTCTAAAATTTTACAGCCAATATCATAACATATAAAGGGATATTTTTCATGTTTACACCTTTTGCTCAATCTATCTCCGTCATTCCCAGTAAATTCAAATAGACACTGACTTCCTGCAGAAACACTCAACCAGACCAGTCCTGCTCAATGAAGCATCACTCATCACACACACAGAATTCTGTCAAACCATTTTACAAAATTTTAGTTAAGACATAAAATCATAACTTTCATGTTTTATACTTTACCAAATTATTTCTTTAAAATCACGCAATTATCATAACAAAATCCTACAACTACAAATCAGAAATTCTGGAATTCTTAAACATTCATATATTTAATTAATTAATTCTCCAAACATACAATTTAAGAAAAATACTACAAAAATGGCAGATATTACAGATTGTTGAAGTGAAATTGGCGAAATGGAGAATTGGCAAAGTGGGATTGCCGAAGTGGAATTGGCAAAGTGGAGAATTGGCAAAGTGGGATTGCCGAAGTTGGATTGGCGAAGTGGGATTGGTGAAGTGGAAATTAGTGAGGCAGTAACCTATTTAAAAAGAGAAGCAATAGCCATATTTCACGATAACTTCTCCTCTTTTCTTTCTTTCTTCTTCATTTCTTCTCCTATCTCTCTCCAATCTATTCCCTTTATTTTCTAATGCATTATTACTCATAATTACTGCATTAAATCATTAAATTAATGCATTTGAAGGCTTTAATCATCATTTTCAAATCAGATCCTTCAAGAACTCAGTTTTGGGAAAAATAAGGTGATTTTCTCCAAACTTCATTTTCTCTTTACATTAAGATTTTTGGTAGTTAGAATAGTTATTTATGAGTATATAGAACCTATTATGAGCATTTAAGGCTATTAATTTTGATTAATATGAAAGATACCAGAATTTATGAATTTTGATGAATAGTGATGTGAATAGTAAATATGTTCTTAATTTTCAGATTTTCTTTAAGAGATGAATTAAATTGATGTTAGGAAATAATAATAGAGACTATAAGATGGTTAAAATTATAAGGAATCATGTTATGTAATATTAATTGAGAAAACCCTAAATTGTGAGTATTTGGGGAATTGTCATAGGAGAAAAGAACTCAAGGAACTAGAAGAGATTATTGAATATACAAGTAATTGAGGGAAATACAAGGATAAATTAATTTGAGGTAAGTATAAACATTGCATATGCATATTGTTTCTTTGAAATTGAATGTTCAATCCTTCCTAATATTCATTTATATGATTCTTATATTTCGAAATGTTGTATTGTGCACCTATTAAATGAAATTCTCATGATGTTCTTAAACAAATGATAATCTATTCCATGTAATCACTTTATATGTTGTAAATGACTTGGTCATTCTTCCTCGAACCAAGCTCATATGAAACCTATTTATTAACTTGAATGAATTCATGTTTATATGTTGATGGTCTTGTGAATAATATGATTCTTGTGAAATTCAAGCTATATGACCCATGATATGTATATGTATTGAATACTCTTCCCAATAAGAGTAAAATCATTGGTCCATTGTGCACTTTGGGAACCTAGCTGATAGGGTTTTTATCAGTGTTCCACCTAGAGGGGACCATGAGCTCTAGACATATGTCTGGCCAAGCATATGTTTTGCGATAAGGTAGCAAGGCTACTAATGCACTCTGTTGTGATAAGGTAGCAAGGCTACTTATGCACTCTGCAGTTCTATCATATGATTTGGCAATGTTATTCGATTATGAGCACTTATGTTCTTGTAAGCATAACTTTATGATATTTCCATATCCATATTCCTTGGCATGAACTTTACCTTGCATGTTTATATCTTACTGAGTTGAAGGCTCACTCCACTTTTGTGAATTTCAGGTGATAGTGTAGCTCGAGAGGGAGCTAATATAGAAGACAGAGCTTCTTGATTCATTCCTCCAAGAAGACTCTATGTAATTATTTTGAGATATATATTCATTAGTTTGTATTATGGTATTGTGTGTATGAGGAGTATACTCTAGAGCTCTGTAGTTAGATGTTGAGGATGAAATTATTTTGATGTCTAAATTTTTACAATTGGGCCGCCTTTATTCCTTATTGATGTGGGATGTATCTTTTGATCGGCAAGGAACAAGAGGAAATCATATGATGATGAACATAAATGTATGAATGGTGATTTCATGAATCATAGAAATGAGTATTTATAATAATAACTTTTTATGATGTGGATGTGTATTGTGTATGAGATCCAGGATATGAGTGTTCTATGAGCCTACCCTTGCCCTAGGACCGTTGCACCACTGGTTTAATTGCTATTTGATTTGAACGATATTAAGCTTATTGGTATTGATGATACCATTGTTGCATAATGGTGTCTATTGATATGTTTCACTCTTATATTGACCATAATATGGCTTGATAGAGCTACCGCTCCGACAGGGTAGTGGGTATATATTGTCGTTGATGTGCACATTGTATTACTGATGCCCTAGCTGAGAAGGGTTATGGTTCTGGCCATAAGACTTGATCAGTCTTATGGTTATTGATACTGATATTACTGGAGACTATATGTTTGCATATAGTCCATACTGATACTACTGGAGACTGTATGTTTATATATAGTCCATCCCTTTATCTGTCTTTCCATATGATACTGAACCTATGATATGCTTATTGACTATTTTGTCACCATCTATTATTGATTCTTTAAATTGTTCATATTGACCTATTGATATCATTGTTCTATCTGTTACCATTATATTTATTGGCGATGCATATAGATTCACTAAATATCTTATATACTCATCATTTTCTTTGTTTAACTATTTCAGGAGAGGAGTAGATTGCAGAATTCCATCTTCAGACATCCGAGGATTTCTCCTTGCTGTCAATTAATGTAAATATTATATATTCTGTATTTTGGTGTTCATGTTCTAGTTGCTCCATAGGGTATGTATGGGTTAGTTAGGATATGAACATGTATATATATGATGTTTATGGTATATGATGATAATATGATATATTATAATGATTGTTACAGCCAACTGCACTAGATTACAAAAAGAATTACAGAATGACAGAATGAATGATAACTAAGTAAAATGAATAATTATTTGATGTTATGGATTATGCATGTGATACTGAGTTCTACGGGTGCCGGTTGCCATTGGCATCTCTGCATCCTAGGGTCGTCGCGATCCGGAAACGAGTCGTGACTAATATGAAATTACATTAATTACACTTATATTAAAGAATTTCCTAAAAATTCCCAATTTATAGTTTTTGCCTATATAAAACCCTCACTGGCAACCTGTCTTCTGTTTCCTATATCCCTCTCTACACTTATCCGATTACTTTAATTCTTTTTCATAATTAAACTAGACATTTCAAACTCCAATATATCCAAAATTCACATTAATTCCACCATTACATAGTTTATGGTGATCCTTTGAAATTAACCCTGCTGTTAATATTGTTGCCCCTGAAATTTACTCATGGCCAAACTCTGATCTTTTGCTTATAACTCAATCTATACTTATCCAATTATTATAATTTCTACTTAAACTATACATGTAATTTTATAACATATTCAAATTTCAGGTTATTTGGATTGTTGTACAATTATTAGTTAATTTTCAAAATTAATCTACTATCCTAAAATCTCTATCCAGACAGACTCTACTTCCATGTCTATAATTAATTCCATGTTCATCCAATTGAAAAAATATTTTACAGTAATTTATTTAACATATAAATGAACATTTTTCATGTTTATTACTTTCCTTAATTCATAATCTAAGGTCCTCATATTAATATAATTTTGTAACCTATGTTCTGTTTATCAGTAAATTCGGGCAGATTTCACTTATGGCTTAATATCTCTTAAAACACAAATTCAATTGTAAAACTCTTTTACAGGACTCTAGATAAGATATAAATTAATATTTTTCATGTTGAATATTTCTTCTAATTATGTCTCTAACGTTCTCTATACAGGACTCTAGATAAGATATAAATTAATATTTTTCATGTTGAATATTTCTTCTAATTCTGTCTCTAACGTTCTCTATAATAAAAAAAAAAAAAAAAAAATGGTAGCATTTTCCTAAAATCCTGTATCTGAGTCAGTCACGGTTTTTACTTAATAACTCTTTCCTCAATTCAAATTTTACAAATTTCTTTTACTGAAATCTAATTAACATACTTATCTATAACTTTCATGTTTTGTGTATCTTCAAATTCATTCATTAAATTTACGAAATAAAGCTGTAATTTACTGTCTAAAACAGATTCTAAAATCCTTTAAAACCCTTGCTCATCTTTATCTTCCTTAGTTCAATTCATTCAATTCTCTACTTAATTAAACTATAATACTCTTAAATACAATTAAAAATCTAAGTTTAAGAATCATACCTCAAATTGAAATACTTAAATTCCATTATTTTGCTCTCCCAAATTGCTCGAATACTAATTTTATATCATTTCCCTCTATTTTTCTTCTTCCTCTCATCAATTTCCTATCTAACTTTGGTTGGTTTCTATGGAAAGGATGGAAATTATTTTAGAGCTATTCTCCACTAATGGTTTGATCCTAAGGGTATGAATGGCCATTCATTTTCCTCCTTTTATATGTCAATTCCATCAAAAGTCTTGGATGATGGAGTATAATGTAGAATTCTCTAGAAAATTGGCCATTTACCACTTTTACATAAATAGAAGGATTAATCTAGAATTCTCCATAATCTTCTATGTAGGCTGGCCATCCTTGATTAGCATTAAATAATTTTACTTGTGGTCCCCATAATTTTTTATTATTGCAATTTGGCCCACAAATTTTCTTATTTGCACTTTTACCCCAAAATTTTATGTAATTTATTCTGTTCATTCTATCAAAAATCAATATTCATTGTGGGGAATGAAATAACTTATTTTGGGTTGTTCTATCATTTAAAATTACTTTGGGTTCAATTCTGTAACCTAGACAGTTTGTTTTTGAAAATGCCCCTAGAGTTGCTCTTATTTACTGTTTTGTCATTCTATTATTTTTTTCACTATTCCAATCACTTTTTCATCCTTTCATTTCACCAATAAATAGCATTATTTTAGTTCTCTTGTTATCCATTTGTTTGTATTAAATAACTCTAGATTCGATACAGAATTAATTATTCAGACTGTATAATTATCTCTCGTATATTCAGACCAGTACTTAAAATACTATCTATCTATTTATCTTCCTAATCTCATATAAATCCTCAAATTATTTTTCCTCAATACTTTAGAATCTTGATCCTAGATATTCTCAATAAATTTCAAATAAAAAACTCCTTAAAAACATTATAAAAATTTTATTTATGGTATTATTGCCTTTTATTATCCTTAAATTATTATTGAATTTCCTTTGTATTCCTCAGTAGCTATTTTTAACCCATTTATTCTTAAATTAACATCATTTTTATCGTTATAATTCACTACTTTCATAATGTCTATTGTACTACAGTCTGGGGGGTTACATTTGTTATGTTCATATTTATTTAGACCACTGAGCTATTGACATATGTGACCCAAATTAATATTATTTGTTTCATTGATTGATTATGTAACCTTATGTATAATAATATGTTTATGACTCACAGAGTAGTTTATACTCACTCTTTCCGTAGTTTAATGTCTTTCAGGTACGTAACAGATAGTGGTAGCGGTTCCAAAAGTATTCTTCTTCCTCTCATTGGAACCGGTAATATTAAATAATGTAACTATATTCTTCATACATGTTGGTTTTTAAAATACTTCTTGGATTTAAGGTGTACATATATATTGGAAACAAATGTATAGAAAAAAAAATATATCTGTGAAAAACGATAAGAAATATGTAAGATAATATATATATGTGATATTTATTTTCATAATATATGAAGATAATTATTATATTATATGAGTATTGAAATAATTAATAAATGTGAATGGGTATGCAGGTTGAGATTGATATTATATTGAAATTACAAAGAAAACTATTCAGAAATTCATATTTGATAAATAATGGTTTAATAGTTAATAAATGGTTATGAGTTTTATGAGTGTACGTTGCTTTGGCTGTTCTCGCACCCTAAGACCGTCGCGTTCAAATTTTGAGGATGTGATAGAAAATTAGTCAAGATACAATATCAAATATAATCAAACAAAATTATATATGAGAACGCACTAAAAATATTAATACTTAATAAGTTTTTATTGCAATTCGAAAGTTTAACCCTATAATTTCTAAATGCAATAAGAAAAATTAGAAATTAGATCAAACTATATTTAAATTTTAAGAAAAAAAATAATAATAGACTCATATTTCAATAAAATATTATAGTTTATTATATATACAATATTAGTAAATTATTAATGATAAATTATTAATTTATAATATAAATAAAACTATGTAATTATATATGAATTTTTTTAAAAATATTATCTTATTAATTTATCGAAATTATTAATTTAATTCATTAACACAAGTTATGACTAAAAAAATTATTATATAATAAATATTATTAATTCTAGAGATTTTAATGTACTTCATTTTAGGTTAAAATAAAACTTAAAATCTCCACACAAATTATCAACATAATTGCATAATTAGAATGATAATTTTATTCCTCTTCTTCTTCTTCTAGATCAAGTAGAATTAATTTCCATTACATGTATATATGTATATGTAAGATAATTCAAAACCACCTACTACTAAGTCTGACTTTTATGCCTTGTTTCATATTAAGAATAATGGAGACACTAGGATCCACAGGATGGCCTTCTACTACATTAATATTGTAGTTATGGATTATGGCAGCAGCAACCATCTTGATTTGAGTAAAAGCCACTTCTTTGCCCAAACAAGTCCTTGGACCTGCATTAAAAGCTAAGAATTTGTATGATGGTTCATGTTTAATTTTGCCTCCTTCACTAATCCATCTCTCTGGCTTAAATTCTAAACAATTTTCGCCCCATATTGAGGCCATTCTTCCCATTGAATACACGCAAAAAACTATTTTCATCTCTGGATTTACTGTATGCCCACTTGGAAGAACATCTTCTTGCAGGGGAGCCTTATGCTGGAATGGAACAGGTGGATACAGCCTTAATGACTCACAAATTGCTCCATGCAAATACACAAGACTATTTAGCTCTTGTGGGTTCAATTCTCTCCAAGACTTTGATTCTTTTTTTTGTATGATAGCATTAATTTCTTCTCTTATCTTTTGCTCAGTTTTTGGATTTTTGGAAATAAGCCAAAAGAACCAAGTAAGAGCAGAGCTAGTTGTATCTCTCCCTGCTAGCAACAAATTTATAATTGTATCTCTTAGAAATTTTGTATCTGGTTTTAATTCTAAGATTTTATCATATTCTTTCATATATGATGTTAATAAATCAACACCTTGATCTCCATTTTCTTGAAAATTTGATTCTTTCTTTGTTTGCTCTATTTTTCTTGATATATATTTGGATGATATCTCATCCAGAGTTTTCCAAGCTTTCTTCATTTTCTTTTCTTGTCCGATCCCTAACCACCTTTGTAATTTCCAGAAGAATTCTGGTCTAATATGCCTGTAAAACAGAGCTTCCTCCGCATCATCCATGGCCTTGGAGAATTCAACTTCTGGGAAATCAATGGATAGGCTTCTTGGATTATAACCAGTGACTAACTCGCAAGTGATATCAAATGTGAATCTTTGAAACAAATCTTGCAAATCCACAACAAACCCATGTTTAATTGCATGATCAAGAACTGGAACAAGCCCTGTCTCCACCATTTCACGACTAGTCTTGATCAAGAACTGGTGAAATCGCCTATGATTAATCAAGGATTGAGCAAGTTTTCTCTGGTTTTTCCAAGAATGTGAATCGGAATTGAAAATCCCATCTCCAAGAATGTCAAAAATCTTGGAGAATTGAGACCCTTTTGGGAAATTTGAGAAGTTTGAGCTCATAATGTAATGGATATTGGTTGAATCGGCTGTGGCTAAAATTTTGACGTGAGAAAACCAGGGACCTTTGTAGAAGAAGGTGAGCCCAGATCGCTCTAGGATTTCTGTAATCCTCTGGTGAAGTCGGTGAAGGTGGAAGAGAGTATCAGGAAGCATACCAAAGATTGGCCAATTTATGGGCTGAACATTTGTATTGAACAAGAAACGAAGAATGATATAACTAATGACTGCTAAGAAAATCTCAAGAAAGCTTAGTGAAGCCATTGTTTTGTATGCGAGTTTGAGTTTACCATCACAATATGCTGTCCTTATAAATGGACAAAATTGCTTGCTATGGTTGCTAACTGTACTAAATAATGTTTTTTATTTTTTTATTTTTCTCTTTTTCGGATATTGGAAGTTGTTGAGAGAGACATTTATTAAAATTTGAATTCCTAGCAGCAACACTATTTGACATTTTAGGTCTTTGATTTATTGGAATTTGTTTCTCGTTCGCATTGTATTATAATATTTTATCTCTATTTAATATCTCATTAGAAAATATATATATTGGCAGTGAGTATTTTTTTTTTTTTCTTGGTTTTGGGAAAGGCTGCGACTGATTTATTGGTGTTGGAAATAGACGTTTTGTTTTTTAGGATTTGTGAAGGAGGCTGAAACTTTAGTGTATCCCAAAATTGTATATACATTCATTTTTAAATTATAAATTAATATAGAAAAATGAAAAAAAAGTTATCGCTTGGTATAATGACAAACTATGCTACATGGTGGTAATCGGAAATATTGATACACTTTTTTTTTTTTTAAATGTTGTTTTAAAATGTTGGGTCTCAATCTACATTTATATTCCCTTCGGTTTTTTTCCTTATTTTAAGATTATATATATATATATATTAAGATATTTATTAATTAGATTTAAAATAATTTATTTAATTTTATATTTTTAATTTTATTTTAAATTAAATTATTATATTTTAATTAAATATTATAAAATTAAATTAAAAAAATTAATAAATATTATTTTAAAAATTTAAAATAATAATTAAAAATATAAATAAATAAATATCTAAAACGATAGATAAAAAAAAAAAATTGAAGGTATATATATACTCACTCATATTAGAGTTTTCAAAAATCTTTCAATGGAGTTAATTGTCGAAATTTGTTCCAACACGAATTTTTTCAATGAACAAGTCACTAATTAAGTTAAGATGGAGATAAAGAATGATTGATAGGAAGTGCTTAAATAGAAAGGTTAATTATTATTTATTCTTTGATTCAATACATTAATTTTTTTTTAAATGTATTAAATTTTTTTTTTTACGAATATTCTGTTATATTAATATCTCTTTTCATTTAATTTTATCGTTAGTTAATTGTAAAATAGTCAATAATAATAAGATAGAAATATTCTTACTTTTTATTTTTAATTAATTAATTATATTTTTATTTTAAAAAAAATTTTTAGGATTAAAAAATTCATTTTTATTTTTTATAAATTTAAAAATAAAAAATAAATAAATGGATTTTTTCAAAAATATTTTTTATTTGTTATTTTTTTATTTTAAAAAAATAATTTAAGAAAAAATTAAATTATTTCTTCTTAAATTTTTTAATATAAATAAAAAATTTATTTTCATATATTTAACAAATTTGAAAATAAAAAATGACAATATTTTTTATTTTTATTTTTTATTCAAATTTTTTTATTTTTTAAAAAATATTTTTATTTATTTTATTTTCAAAGTTATACAAAAAATTAAAAATATATTTTTTAACCCTAATTTTTTTAAAGCAAAGTAAGATGTAATTAATTAAAAATAAAGAATAATAACATTTATATTTTTTTATTATTTTTATTGATCATTTTAGAATTGATTAATAATAAAATTGGATGAAAATATATAGTATTATATTATGTTGTTTATCAAGAAAGAGTTAATATATATATTTAAAAAATAAAAAAAAATTAATCTATTAAGTCATTTTATAAAAAAAAAATTATAATTAGCCCTAAATAAAATTAGATGTCTTACCAATATACAAACTTAATGAAGAAAATGATTCCAAAATTTAGGGATATGAGAAACTCCCAAATTTATGGAGATGCTATATCATAGTCCTACCACCTGGTTCCACTGGCTTGGTCCCACATGTCTTATTATATTGTTAGTCTATTGACATTTTACTGATTTTATGGAATTCGTGGGATGGCAATTGTTAGTTCCATAGAATCAGAGACGTGGGTAGCAGGCAGATATGGTGTAACTATTCGGTTGATTCAGTAGTAAGTATTCGTCTAGAGATTATTGAGTACGATACCATAACAACTGTTATTCATCAATGCATATAGTGAACGTAAAAAATAAACATATCCATGATAGTACCCTTCTATAATGGTGACTAGATGCATGCACAGGACTAGACAAGCTTGCATAGAAGAGGATGCCTATCAAATCCAAGTCAAACTGCCACTACCCTCCTCTATATGTGATCATTTGCTCAACCACTCTGATCCAATAGTGCCACCAAAACATTATAAAAGATTGAGGTTGGCCATCAATGAGAGTTAACTTATTCTACATCTTCTCATTCCTTTTATTTACTAAAAATATTCTAAGAATTAGGAAATGAGTTTATCTTCTTCCTTGAGGTTTTCAATCTCCAAAAATACTGATTTAAACATTAAAAGGTTTTTAACTTGACTCTTTAATATTATGTGTTCTTCTTATAACCCAAATCCACTTGAAGAAGAGTCCAATCCAAACATATCTTGATCTCATATTGATCATATTACATGTCTATTTTACCAATGCTAACATGACATATATATTTTGATAAAGTGACGTCATCAATTATTTGTAAATAAAAAATTATTTTTATTTGTTTATTTATCATTTTTATTTTAGGATTTATACTTCTTTTTTGCGAGTTTAATAAACTCTTGTAAAAAAAAACTCCTTAAAAAAAGTTGTATTCCATCTTTTAAGTTTGAGATTGTTGAGATATTCGTCAAAGTTCATCATGAAACAAATTTTCAGTATCAGGTTTTAATATTTTGATTGTATCAATTGCTTTCCAGTTGAAATTCAGTTTTTGTTAATGTTTTAATATTTTAATTGATTGATTAGATAAGTTTATGTTTTAATCGTTAAACTAAAGTTTTCAGATGTCTACTATCGTTCCTTTTAGGAGTCTATAAACCTACACTACACACAAACACGTATCATTAAACGTTCTCTTTGTGCATGTATGTATTAATTCTGTGTTTTTCTTCATCCTCTAATACTAATTGTTGAAGGTAGCTTGGAATTGAATAAATGTTCTTTATGGGAAGGAACACAGTTTTTTTTTTCTTGCTTTTGTAAGTCTTACAATTAATTTTTCTTATTTAGATTTAAGCAAATCCATTTTGATGGATATTAAGTTGGTGTTTACATAATATATTAATAACATGACATATTTTTCAAGTCATTGATTTCTTTGTGATGATTTAGAAGACCCTTAAATGAATGATGGTTAACCTCTTTAATTGGGCTAGGGTCTTTGAGAACAATTTTTAGACCTACAAGACAGAGAGAGAAGGCATCAAAGAGCCAAATTCACTCCAATGTCTAAGCCAGTAATTTTATTTAGGAGAATTAAATGAACTTTATAGTTTAACAGTTTTGAGTGAGTAATATGGTTGATAGATGGTAATAAATATTGGTACATTCTCTATTTATACTTGACCTAAATAATTTTGACTTGATAGATGATGATAGATGTCACCATATTATTAATTACTCAACAAGGCAGTCGATTTAATAAGAGTTAATTTTACCTTTTGCATGATTTTTGACTGAATAAGTACAATTTGTTGACGACTTGGGGGCTCTAGATAGTCATTTTCTTACAAATAATAATGAAGAGGTTTATTTGTATTCAGAAACTGTGTAGTCTAAGGTCACTTTCAAATTAGAGCTATCATTTTAGAATAAAAATGAATGTCATATAGCTTATTGTCTTTTGGAGTTGAGGAGGTTAGTGATAAAATCTTTTTTCGAGCTACTTGACATTCAAATTTAACAGATGAGAAAACTTTTCTCGTATTGGTCTTGAAGCAATCGAGAATAATCTTTTGCTAATTAAGTATGGTTGCCTTCTGTAAGTGGAGTCCCCCAATATTATGGGTTTTTTAGACTTTATATAGTAGTCCAATGTTATTATTCCGTATAGCTTTATAAATCTATTTATCTACAAAGTCCTAAAAAACAAACAATATTATATAAAATTTGAATAAATAGGTTGATGTCTACAATTTAGTCCAATATTAAAATTTGAATAGTGAAAAATAGTTTGATGTTTTTGTAATTTTTCTTTATTCTAATAATCTGTTTTTCTATTTTAACATAATATATATATATATATATATTCTTTAATTGTTGAGAAAAAAAAAATTAACAACCACGTTAAACGGGAATTCATCTTCTGAGGTCAAACTCTTCGTATAACGAAGGAAAAATATTTGATTGGGATGGTGTATTTATATTAATAATTATATGAATTAGGGGGGAAAATGAAAAAGTAGAGTACGAGGAAATAATAAATTAATATAATATTTGACATGAATAGTGGATTTGAATTTTCTTCTGCAATGTAACGCCACGAGTGTGTAGCACCATCTCTCATAATGTAACTATAATATTTTCTTCTATTTAATTTAATAAGAGATAATTAAATTTATTTTTCAGACAAGTCTAAAATCACATTTATTATACTTTCTTGATCAATAAAGTGTAGAATAAATTCACTTTAATTATAAATGTTTTTTATGATTATTACTTGTTTGGTTGACATTGCAATAATAATAAAAATTGTTAGATTCTATGTTATTATTGTAATTTATTTAAATTTATCATATTATAAATATTGAGTTTATATAATTTTAATAGAGAACATCTTATATTTAATTAATATAAAATCTATTTTCAAACTCAATTTTTTATTCTTTTTTATTTAATTATTTTTATAGCAATTTGGAAATTTCTTTTTTTTTTTTTCCCTTAAGCCTCTCACATTTAATTTTTTATTTTTCTTCATTTAATTATTTTTATAGCAATTGGGAATTTTTTTAATTATTATTAAACCTGATTGCCACTTGACAAGCAGGTGATATGGGGCAATTGGGAATTCTTTTTTTTTTTTTTTTTTTTTTTTTTTTTTTTTTTTTTTTTTTTTTTTTTTGTTTTTTTTTTTTTTTTTATCTTTAAGTCTAATTGTTACTTTGACAAGCAAGCATCTTCAAGTTGTTATTATAATTTACTTGAATTTATTATATTACAAATGTCTCCAAATGTTGTAGTTTATATAATTTTAAAAGAGTTAATCTTAAAAAATGGGCTATTAAAATTGGAAAATTTAATATATAAACTCATTCAACATTTTATATTTAACTAATGTGAGATCTATTTATACATTCAATTTTTTATTATTCTTCATTCAATTATTTTTTTTATATAGTTTAACACTTCCTCTCAACTGACAATTGGGAGAAAATTAGATAATATTTTTCTTAACCCCAATTGTCACTTGATAAGTAGATGGTTTGAATCATTTTTTTCGCTCTAAGTTCATTCGACATCTCATATTAAATTAATGTAAATGGATATTTAAGTTCAAGAAATCATTTTTCAAATAATTAAATATAATTTATTGATTAGATTAAAAAATATTGTTAGTGTACATATATATATATATATATATATATATATATATATATATTTCGATGCAACCAAATATAGCTTAATTAAGTTTTGGAATCATAACATATATATATATATATATATATATATATATATATATATA
>CANXYC010973553.1:0-13270 GCA_948193065.1 Aleurites moluccanus
GGCGGACCCCCCCCCCCCACAGCCCACCCAAAAATATATATTAAATTATTATATTTAATTAAATATTTCATATATATATATATATATATATATATATATATATATATATATATATATATATATATATATATATATATATATAATTTGTTCAAGAAATAATTCTTATGAGATTGTTGGAGTTTATTGAAAGCACTTATTAGATTAAATTTGTTCAAGTACTTATACTTTAATATATGCTGAATTTTTAATATTTTATTAAAAAATATTACTGAATATTTTTTATGTATTAAAATATTTATATTTTAATTATGTTTAGTTGATATTTTGTGTGTTTGAATTTATTAATATTTTCTAAATAAATTTTTTTATATTTTTAGTTATTATTTATGAATTTTATAAATATAAATAAATTTAGTAATACAAAATTTAAGCGGAGAATGGAGATCTCCATAGGGATGATGAATAAATTATCTCCGTATGTGAAACGAGAACAGGGATGGAGATTTCCCGCTAAGGCGGGGGTGGGGATGGGGATGGCTCCCCCGCCCCGCCCTGCCCCATTACCATCCCTACAAGAGATCACATGACCTGATGAGCATATATATGCAAAAGGATTCCTTTCAAAGGAAGATCATAAAATTCAATAAAGCTGTCTAATTAATTATATCACATAATTGAGTGAGAACTAAGCATTGAACTACAAATAATAACATGAAAAGGAAAAAAAAAAATTTGAAAATTTCCATATATAAGTTTATATTTTCATTGATTTTCTTCCAGCATCCAAAAAAGTCTCAATCTGTTAAATCAAAACAAAGTTTGGCCTCATCACAAAGACCATTTATCTCAAACTTGTATTCCTGAATTTTAATGAGCCAATAAGGACACACAACACTTACAAACACCAATAAACCTAACAACAACACAAAAAGTAACCGGTGCAATGTATAAACAAATGCCAAAGGTAACAGCCATCAGCCCCAAAGAAAATAAAAGATGCAAGCTAAAAGAGGATTTCTTAATCCAATAAGTGATAAATGGAGCAAAAAGAAAGACTTGCAAGGAAAACAGCATTATGGCAAAAACATGTAGCCTTGATGGAAGGCGAGAAGCAATAAAAACAGAGGCAACAACAGAAGCATTTAAAGAGATACAACTGGTCAAGTTTGGATTTTTTTTTTAGAGCTCCAGGAGCTTTTATTGTGGATCCTGAATAGTCATGCAGGAAAAGATGAAGGATGATAAGTGAAACAGTTACAGCCCAAATAGAATCTGAATTTATGGACCTTGTGAGAGTGTGATAAATAGGAGCCAACACATATAACCCAATCGGCAAAAAAGAAATATTTAGGATATACTGGAAGAGAAGGTTGAGAGAGCATTTCTTTGGTTAAAAGCAGCACAAGGAAACCTGATCCAAGAAGGCTCACATCAAGACGCAAGAACGAATTTTCATTAAGGATAGATTGCAGGGTGTTGGTCCAAATCAAGCCAACAAGTGCAACAATGCACAGATACTGAGAGATGGAAATCGAGTCTTCCATCTCGTTCAGCAGGTCTCTTTTAACAACACCAGCATTCATAACCATATCTTCAAGAAAAGAATCACCAGTGTGATTGTCATCAAACCCGGGTTGCATCCCTCCATATGCCACTTTTATCCATTTAAGACGAGAAGAGCTTTCACCTGTGTTGATATCCATTGCCATTCAACTATGCTACTGTGTCCAAGCCACACTTCAATTTCAAGAAATCAACAAAAGTGAGATTTGTATTCCATCATTGAAAATCTTGCTCTATTTGTAGAATTATCATCTGTCAGATGATTAATTCAAAAACTTGTTTTAACCAATACTTGTTTGTTCAAGTTTTCTAAGGTTTCGAATTCGAGTCTTATAAATTTAAAAATAAATATTGAGAGATTTTAAATTCTTATGGATTCCTTCCTGCTCGAGTGTAGATTAGTCAAATCCAATAAATTTGGATACTACACGGTGATACAATAAAAAAATAAAAAATAAAAAACTTTACGAAAGACTCGTTATATTGCAGCAAAAAAAAAAGACATATAAAAAATTAACAAAATACATTTCATGGAAATATGAAAAAAAAAGACCATTAATAATCGATAAAATAAGTTGTGACACCAATAACAAACCCCATCCCTGATACTACAGAATCCATCACTTCCCATTCAAGCACATGATAGATGATTACGCCGCATTAACAATGCTTCTAACAAATTGTGTGGAGCTTGACGCAAACATAGTTTTGAAATACAGAATCGTTGGAAGAATAATATGCCACTTCATGCAATTGACAAATTATTCTACTTTTATTTTACAGCATTTAGGATATCTCTCGCGATGCATCTAAATTATAATCTATTTTCAAAAGCGTCAATGGTAAAGAACTCAGAAGTTTATAATCCAACTCCGAGACTGGACATAAAGCAGTATATATGTATTCGATATTCGAGACTGGACATAAAGCAGTAATTGTCATTTATGAAATGTTGTTAATGCTTTGAATCCGTTTTCATTTCTAATTTCATTTGAATGTATTCGATATTGCATCTTGATTAATTTTCAAGAAAAATTTTTCAAAAATCAATTTTTGCAATTCTATTTTAGTACATGTGTGATATTCTTTACTATACTCACACAATATTTTGAATACCTTTTAAATGAGAATTATTGCAACTTTAATATATATGAGAGATTTTTTGAAGTGATTTATATAAAAATTATTTTAAATCTAAATAATTATACTCATATATTTTTTCTTTTTATTTAATTCATATTCAATTTACATATATTTTTCTATTTAATTTATTTAATTAATAACATATGTTTTTCCATTTTAATTAATTTATATTTAATTTATTACTTTTTTTTCAATTCATTTAATTGATATTAAATTGGTTATAAAATTGACAAAACACAACTAATCAATTAAATAATATTTATGAATATTAATAAAATTTACTAGTTCCAACGTTATTAATTTACAAAGCTTTTACTGTAGTTACTTCCATCATCCATAACAAAGCATTGTTTGTGATAGAAATTAAATGTATTTAGAAGCTCCAATAACAAATACATCATAGTTAAAAAGCTTCAATGATATTGATAACCACAACTTATCAACATTTCAAAACATGGAACTTTTAATTGTTTCTTAGTGTTAATTAAGTGGTTTGGGCATCTAAATCGCAAACAAAAACCAACTAATAACTGGGTTTGTGAGATTGGGAGATCTGGAAATTTGGTATAAAGGAAATCAAAAATACCCATATATCTATGGATATTGAGAGAGAGAAGGAGAAGAGTTGTGTAAAATATTAGAGATACTTCCTATATTATAAAATAGGAATTTTACTTATATTAAAAATTATGTATTAATTAGAAATCATTATTTGCTCTGTATTTATTTCTCTTTTAACTTTATTAGATGTGTATAAATAGGGTTGTATTTCTTTGATTAATTTAAGAAGAAATATACAAACTTCCTACAATAATCTTTACATTGTATCAGAGTTAATACTCCTATGAGATCTTTAATTTTTTTTTCTCCCTTCTTTCTTCCTCTTTTTCTGCGCCTCCAACAGCCTTTGTTTCTTTCATCTTCCACAACCCCCTATAATTCTTTTCTAATAACTTCTATTTATCTTTCATCCTCTAACTCAATTCCTTCTCTTTCATCTACCCACACTAAACAAAATTTTTCCTTCATAATTCTTTTATAATTGCTTATATTACTCATTCGTCCTCTAACAAAATTCCTTCTCTTTCCTCTACCCACACTCATCAAAATTTCAACTCTATAATTCTTTTCTAAAGACTTCTATTACTCCTTCATCCTCTAACCCAATTCTTTCTCTTTCCTCTACCCACACTCATCAAAATTTCTCCCTATTATTCCTTCATCTTCTAGCCCAATTCCTTCTCTTCCCTCTACCCACACTCATCAAAATTTCTCCTCCATCATTATTTTCTAATGGCTTCTATTACTTCTTCATCCTCTAACCCAATTCTTTCTCTTCCCTCTACCCACACTCATCAAAATTTCTCTATAAAATTAACTAGTAAAAATTATTTAGCTTGGAAAACTCAATTTATTTCCTTTCTTAATTATCTAAAATTTACTTCTTTTATTAATGGAACTACTCTATCTCATCTCTTAAATATTCTGAGTACTAGTGAAAATCCTCATGAAATTCAAAATCATGTATATGAAACATGGTTTTTACATGACCAGATGTTTTATTCCTTATTACTCTCATCTCTTACTAAGGGATTTTTTTTTTTTTTCATTTGTGGTTGGCCTTACTATATTATTATAAGTTTAGTTTATTAAATCTGATGATCAGCTTGCTGATATTTTTACGAAGCCCTTGGCTCATCGTTTGTTCATTCAAAATCGTGTCAAGTTACGCCTTCTGGATCTTTTGGCATCAACTTGAGGGGGTGTTAGAGATACTTCCTATATTGTAAAATATGAATTTTACTTTTATTAAAGATTTTGTATATTTCCTATATTGTAGAATAAGAATTTCACTTATATTAAGAATTATGTATTAATTATGAATCCTTATTTGCTCTGTATTTATTTTTCTTTTAACTTTATTAGATGTGTATAACTAGGGTTATACTCCTTTGATTAATTTAAAAAGAAATATACAAACTTCCCACAATAATCTTAACTGTAGAAAACCCATTTGGTAAATGACGTCTTAATGATTAAAATCAAGCTCATATGCAAAATTTTTCAATGGTTAAATCGAAAACCCAATCTATATTAATATATGGAACCCATTTTTTGAAGGTTTGAGCCTTAGAATCGATATTTACAATCAAATTCCAAACTTTCCTACTGTATAAATACATAATTAGATAGTTTGAGAACAAACATTTGTAATGGGATGCAGAGAGAGTGAGAAATTTACAAGCAGGCTAGTGGTGCGGTAGTTCTGTCGCCAACAAGAGGAAGCTCCTACACAAAGAGAGAAAAAGCGGAGACCGGAAGAGAATTTTATTTACTTCAATTTATTTTATTTTATTATTTTGTCAATTTCATAATATATTATTCTATTTTTTATTAGAAAAAAAATGATAATAAATATATAGTTTTTCATATAAAAAACTACTGTAACAAATTTTTAATTTTGTTATAAATATATAAATCATTATGATGTCCTTTTATCTTTCTTTCTATCCAATTATTTTATATATCCCTTCATATATCTCACTACATTACTTGGTGTATTATGTTTAGTTTTATTATATTATTTATAAGATATAAGAATCTATATTGTAACTTATAATGGATTTATATATTATAACTTATGGTGGAGAGGAACTCTAGAAATATGAGTTTCTATTACTTTGTAAGAGACATCAAAAAGACAATAGAAAATTCTCTTCTATATTTTTATTATTGTTTTTATTCTTATTCTTATTTTGTTTATTTTTCATAACACGTTATCAGCATGATCCTTTCCATGATACATTTGATAGATTTCTTGTTCAAAGGATTTGAAGATCTTTCTCTTGATAAAATTCAAGTATTTAAGGTTTGAAATTTTTTTTCTTGATGACATTTCAATTTAGGTATTTGAGTAAGTAAATTCTATTTTTATGCATTATCATTTTATTTTTCAATCTACATCTAACATAAAAAATTTCTACTCTAATTTTGATACTTGTTTTTGTATAGATTATATAATATTTTATACTTGTTATATAATTTGAAATAAAAAAAAATAATTTATATTTGTGATCTTATAAAAATATGAGTAAAAAAATTAGAATAATTATTATAATTTTTTTTAATTTAATCATGTATTGATAATAATAGTGAATTTATTTATTTTGATATTGCAAAGTTATTCGCTTATTTCAAATATGTTATTTTTTGTTAGAATTAACTCTAAATGTGTGGAGAATATTTACAAATAAGGATATGTTAATATTTTTCATATATCGAATATGCTCGTACAGTAACAATATCGATAAAAAAAAATTATAAAAATATTATGAATTAACTTCAGGTCTTTTGGTTTAATTTCATTCCCTGAAGTGAATGCAGTTATACTTAATTAAATAAAATAACAAGTCGTTAATGAAAAATTCATCGTGCAGTAGCAATATCGATAAAAAAAATTATAAAAATATTATGAATTAACTTCATGTCTTTTGGTTTAATTTCATTTCCTAAAGTGAATGCAATTATATTTAACTAAATAAAATAACAAGTCGTTAATGAAAAATTCATGAAATATATCCTAGTGATTTTATCTCGTTTCTTGAAGTAAATGTGGTAATTTAAAGGTAAATATATAATAATTATTCTTTTCATAAGAATAAAGCAATATCATAAAAATATTTATTACCATCACAAGTGAAATAAAATTATACAAAAATAAAAAATAAAAATTGTGGACAAAACTTTTAAAATAAATATTATCGATATGGTATGAAGAAAATTTGGTCACATACTTGTTGAATAATAAAATATTTTATTTTTTATTTATCGAGCATCGTAAAAAATAGAAAAAATGTGAATATAAATTTTATCTCTAAGAATGATGATTTTGATTATGATCATATAGATATTGCTCACGTTGATATGATAAATAATTTTTTTTTAAAATATTGAAAGGGAGAATTGATTTCGATATATATTGTGAATAGTGCGATGATTCGTATAATTTTAAAAAATCAAATATTTTGATTATTTGAAAATGGGTGAGATAATTATTTATGGTAAAACCAAAATTGAAAGTTCCAAAAAAGTCAATATATTATCACAAGAGGAACAAAATTTATTATACATAATATAATATTTTTTTCCAAAATCTTATAGAAATTTGTTAAGTTTTAAAGATATTTGTAATAATGGATATCATATTTAGATGAAAAATGAAAGGAATCAAGAATACTTCAATATTACAAGCATTATTTCGGGTAGAAAAATATAATGAAATTTTTCTGTTATTTTCTCTTATTTGTATTATACAAAAATTAGTATTATATAAAAATTAATGGAATTGAAAATAATCTTATAGTAAATCAGAAGTTTACATATCCAAATATTTTTATTATTTGACAATGATAAGTTATGTCATTTTGATTTAAAAATAATAGAAAAAATATTAAAAATTCACGTTGGAATCCATTGAAAAACTAGAAGATTTTTCAAATTAATCAATTGACTTTTGGTCAAAAGTTAGAAATTTCTCATCTAAGAATTTTTTGAATGTGCAGTATATGTCCTAATTATTCCATCACAACATACTAAGATGAGTCCTCAAAAGATGTTAGAAATATAAGTTGGATATAAATCTCCCTCAATAATTAAATATTTTGAGTCATTAATGGTAATGTATTTACTGCTTGATTTACAGATTGTTATTTGATGAAATATTATTCCCAGCATTAGGGGGAAGATAGTAAAAGTTGAGAAATACAATAATATGAAATATTTTATCATTATCTAAATCTTATAACAAAACAATTTGAACAAGAAGTTCATAAATAATTTATCTGAAAAATTAGCAAATCAATTGCCGGATGCACTTGCTGATATAAAATGAGTAACAAAATCTCATATAACAGCTGTTAATATTTTAATTTGTATTGTTGTCCCAGAATGACAACTTATTAATATTAATGAATTTCAATCGCGCTTGAAACATGAAAGACTATTGGTTATAAGGATAAAAGTATTTGAAAGAGAAAAAGAATAAATAATAAAGATAATTTTATTGAAAATACAAATACTAATATAAATATACTTTCTGAAAAAGTACATGTATATAAAATTAGTAAAAATGAAGAAATATTTATGTTAGTAATGAAAAAATATATAATTAAAATGAAATAATTGTTGACTATTGCTTTACATATAATGCAATATATATTTATAAATTAAAATAGTGGTATTGAACTACGATCTGTTTAATAATGTTGAAATAGAGTTGATTGACCCAAATGAAAAAATTCAATACAAGTATAATTGGATTCTCTTGAAAAACATAAGGTTTTTGGACCAGTAGTCCAAATATCAGAAGATGTAAAATTATTAAATACAAATAGATTTGTGCAAAAAAAATGAGAAAAATAAAATTATAAAATACAAAACAATACTTGCTACATAAGATTTTTCGCAAAGAACTGAAATCGATTATAAAGAGATATACTCTCCTGTGGAGGATGCAATAATATTTTGATATTTTATTAATTTAGCAGTACATGAAAGACTTGATATACACCTAATAGATGTAGTTACAACTTATCTATATGACTCAATTAATAATAATATTTATATGAAAATTCAAGAAGAATTTAAAATACTAGAAAAATATAATTTAAGTTCTCGATAAATTTATTCAATTAAATTACAAAGATATTTGTAAGGATTAAAATAATTTGGGCTCATATAGTAAAATAGTGTTAGTGAATACTTGTTCAAAGTAGAATATAAAAGTGATACTATAGAAAAATTTGTATATGAATTTACCATAATTATTGTATATATTGATGATTTGAATATTATTGAAATTCTTGAAAAATTTCTAAAAATAACATATTATTTGAAAAAGAAATTTGAGATGAAAGATCATGGAAAAATAAAATTTTATCTTAGTTTACAAATTGAATATTTGGTCAAAAAAAATTATTTATCAGTTAACTTATATACAAAAGATTATTTTATGATTTTATATACAAACTGCATTCATTGAATAGTCTAATAATTGTTGGATCAATTAATATGAATAAGGACTATTTCCAGTTAGAAAAGATAATAAATAAATTTTTGGTCATGTATTTTATGCAATAGGCACACTAACATATTATAAAAGAATGGTGAAATTAGTGTTTAATAAATCTATTCAAGTGACAATCTAATAGATGTGTTCACTAAAGTATTATCTACTGCAACATTCAAGAAATTGGTTAACAGTATTGAAATGTGACGTATCAAATATTTTCAGTGATATTATAAATATGGAGAGTTTAATTTTGTACTTTTTTTTCATATACTAAATATTTTATCTCATTGGGTTTTCCCAGTAAGTTTTTTAATGAGGCAATATATTATTTGCAATGTAAGAATACTATATTTTTTTTTCTTTACTAATTTTTTTTTTCCAATTAAGTTTTTACTAATAAGATTTTAATGAGACATATTCTTTATAAAAACAGACATCCAATGAGGAGTGTTATAAATATATAAATTATTATGGATGTCCTTTTATCTTTCTTACTACTCAATTATTTTATATATCCCTTCATATATATCACTATATCCTTTCATATATCTCACTATATTTAACTTTATTATATTATTTTATAAAATATATTTTTGGTATAATTTATGGTGGATTTATATATTGTAATCTATGGTGGGTTTATATATTGTAATCTATGATGGAGAGAAATCTTATAAATAGAAATTCTTATTATTTTATAAGATACATCAATAAGACAATAAAAAATTTTTTTTTTATGTTCTTATTATTGTTCTTATTCTTATTCTTATTTTATTTATTTTTCATAACAAATTTTTAGTTTTCATGGAAAAAGAAGACTTGTGCATTAAAAAAAAATAATCTTAAATTTCATTTGTTTCCATTTTTTTATTTTTAAATATGATAATAAAAAATTGCATAATTTTTATATAAGAAAAAAATTACTAAATTGCTATTAATTTTCAATTTCTCTCTTATTTTTTCCATCATTCAATTTCTTTTTTTTTTTTTTTCAAGTTTTACATAAAATGATAAAATTACATTCAATCTTTAAATTTTATTTAAAGCAATAATTTTTAAGATACAAAGTGAATTTCCATTTTTTTATTTTCTAAATATTTATTAATTTACCATTCATTGTTTATAAAATTTCAAATTATCATCCAACAACTTGGTCAGAACATTAAATTTGCAAACCACAACTTCAAAAGATGTAGATGAAAAATGTAAATTCATTCTGAGACCACCAAATTATCAATTCTAAGTTACAAAGTTCCCGGAAAAGGAAGACTGAAAAATTCAACACCAGCTTGCCAAGGTAAACTCAGGATCTAATCCTAACAGACTTGTGATAAATCAACAAAGAAAATACGCAGTAAAGTAGAATCTAACAGCATCTATTGACATGCTTGTTACAAACTAAAGAATGGCTCTCATCTACCTCATTTTCTTACAAAGAATACAACATTCGCGTTTGGTTCTCTGCAGGATCCAAGCAATGATGATTATGATGGGACCCCCATTGCAAATCATGTAAATTCTGTACTATCCGACAATGAATTCATGACCATCAATTGATCTAAAATGCCATTCGTCCAGCAAGCCTGCTTTCCAGTATCCTTCTGTCAATGGCTGCATCAATTGAACTCATCTGAAACATGCACCAACACAAACAATCAACACATGAACCAACCACATATCAGTTCACAAACCAGATTTTTTAAAGCTTGGTCCTATGCAAAATATACCAAACTTTGCGAAAGAAGCTGACCTGGGCCAAGTCTGAATTCACTGTTCGACGATAAAAATAAATTTGTAATGATGCTACGAAAGAGCAAAAATCTGTTGGGTATCATCTTGTTCCACCCAAACCCCCAACTTCGGAATCAAAGCATAGGGCCAGTAAATAACACAAATTAAAATTTCAAATCAGCAAATACATACACTCCATAACTGAGAATGATGATAGTATGGAGAATCCCCGAGTTGATTCCAGCAAGCTTGTCAACGTGATAAATACTAACTACCAGCATAAATAACATGTACACCTACTTGAAATTTTGAGACATCCACACATTAGGTGGCATTGGCATGCAAACAAGAGAATTACAGTCAAAAAGAAAATAGCATGCCCTCGATCAATAAGATTGAAATTCAGAAGACACTAACTCACAGGCACATAACTTTTGCTAATGGCGGGTTGTTGATGTTAAGAAATCATAAATTGGAAATTCATACAGAAAATACCTCTCTAAATAGGTTACTATGCATAAACTGTATCTGAAAACACAGACCATAAAGCCTACCCATCTGGTTAGATGTGCAAACCAACTCCGAAATTTAAAGAGGTAGACATAACTTACCTGGCTAGTTTCATCATGCACCTGATACTTGGCCAAGGACATTCTTCTTTCCTCCTGTAAATATTTAAAAGAATTACCAGGTATAACTAAAACCGTTCAAACACCAAAACACATCCATAATGCATAAAAAACTAACCATGGACATTGCCTCGTCATCCCAAACCAAATAGACCTCATTAACGGCCGGCTGGGTCAAAGGAGCTTTGTTAGCAATTACAGGGGGTGGTCCAATAGATGGACCACCAGTATTTGGACCAGAGGCATAAGAATGTGAATTGGCTAATGTCCCACCTGCAGTAAATACACACAAAATAACATATTACTGATAAATGGTCAAAGGAAGAAAAAAACTTAGCAGGCACTATATTCCCAATTAAAGAGCAATGGGACAGCATATATAGGATCCTGCAAAATACTACTCAGGATATCCACACATAATTAGAAAAAAAATATTAAATGATTCCTTGTAATGAAAGTCTACCAATTTATTTCAATAAACTATTCCAGTACCAAATTTTGGAACCTTTTTTTAATCCAAAATCAACCACAACAATTGACAGAAAATCCTTGCTGATCTACGTTAATATCAACCAACAAGGGACTAGTAATCAAACCTGGAATACTTTGAGTATGGTAGCTAGTTGTCAGAGAACTGTTAGCTGCTGAATGCACATCCACAGAACCTTTAACTTCTGCAGGGGAACTTGATGGAATATTTGTTGAAGGTAAAGGAGCAGAAAATGAACTTTGAGGCAAATTATTGTTAACAACAGGGAATAATGGCTGTGATATAGGAATAGGTGGTGTAGATGAGGGCAGTCCAGGAGGAGTTACTTGTGAAGGTTGAAGCGCAGGTGATGTAGCCGAGGGCAGAGGCGGCCTCAAATTTTGCACCGGAAACAACGGCTGTTGTGCATATCCTACAGGAGCAGGAGGTGGAATTGAAACTGCAGGAGGTTGTGGGAACCATGGCTGTGGTCGAGGAACAGGCCAGCCAGCAGGAGGAACTGGAACCGCAGAAGTGTAACTAAAGCAAAACAATGAACAAATATTTTAATGAGAAGCTCGGTCGCATTATCCTTTCACACTCAAAAACAGACCACATGAGATTCACACGCTTTCCCTATCATTCAAACAAAATGCAGCCATGAATGAACAAATACATGTGGGGTTTGTGATATCTTTAGTTTCTTCTAATTCTAAACTGACGTGTTTTGTTGTCTTGGAGCCCTCAATGCATCTAATGAAGCCAAAACAAAGTTTTAAAAAAAGCAATCAGTCAGTTGTAAACTAAAATGGAAATCAGATGGTTCACAGCAGAAAATAGTGAAGAAAATTTATTGTGGGAAATTCAAGACCCTGTATTGCACCTATGGCGTCAAGAATTTCTGGAAATAACAAAAATGTAAATGTGATCATATGATGATGTTGCATTGACAGATCAGGTCAGGGACCTAAACAATTAGTTTATTAGGTTTATTCATTGAGATTTAGACAAAACAATTAAAACTCTACTTCATTTAATTGTCCCTCGATAGGTTTCAAAAAGGTACTCATTTTCTGTCTATTTTTTCCCATGATATTTAAAAGGGAAAAGAGAAAAAAAATGGGGGAGAGAGAGAGAGAGAGAGAAAGAGAGAGAGAGAGAGAGAGAGAGAGAGAGAGAGAGAGAGAGTTTAACAAACTTGTAAGAGAAAAAAAAAATGGCCCAGCCTAGACTCAATCTGAAGTCCATAATAAGCTCCAGGGTTGAGCTTGATCAGGAACACAAGCTTAATTTTTTTTTTTTTAATCAGCCTAAGCCCGGCAAACCTAGACCAGACTACGCCAGGCAGTTGACAGGGCTGCCTATAGTGCTCTCTTCTTATAGCAAATGAATAAATAAAATAATGGTTGGCAAATGATGTATTCTTGTCCCACCATTACCAACTGTACACCATTTCTTCTTTTCCCTAATTAGCATGCTGGACTTGTTACCTGAGATGTTGCATAATATGGTGCAATGAACACAAAGCTTTTGCACAGATGGGGGTTCTCTTCCAAATAGTTAAGCTTGGCATTTGTATGTGTAAATCGGATAAAACATAAGGAGTTATAACATTTAACACTAAACAATAAACAATATATATATATATATATATATATATATATA